>JAFBJQ010000974.1:452190-471630 GCA_016785345.1 Trinectes maculatus
ACTAACACGCACTAACACACACAAACACGCACTAACACACACAAACACGCACTAACACGCACTAACACGCACTAACACGCACAAACACGCACTAACACGCACTAACACGCACTAACACACACAAACATGCACTAACACACACTAACATGCACTAACACACACAAACACGCACTAACACGCACTAACACGCACTAACACACACAAACACGCACTGACACGCACTAACACACACAAACATGCACTAACACACACTAACATGCACTAACACACACAAACACGCACTAACACGCACTAACACACACAAACACGCACTAACACGCACTAACACGCACTGACACGCACAAACACGCACTAACACGCACTGACACGCACTGACACGCACTGACACGCACTGACACGCACTAACACGCACTAACACGCACTGACACGCACTGACACGCACTGACACGCACTGACACGCACTGACACGCGCAGACTGTTTGGCAGTTCAATGTTGTTTGCGTTGCAGGCTGACAGTTGCTTCACTGATCCGTAACACACACACAATCAAGTCCTGATGGACGAGCGCACACTAATCAGCTGTATTAGGTGTTTGCATGCAACACACACACACACACACACACAGAGACACACACAGAGACACACACAGAGACATACAGACCTGTCTGTCGAGAGTAACGTGTTCCTGTCCTCTCTCGTCACATGACCTGACAGGCAGGTTACACTCTGTCCTGCACTCACCTGCTGGCTTTGGCTTCTGTCTTTGCAGGCTTTGACTTGAAGAACACACCTGAGGAAGAGAAGTGGAGGAGCAGCCCAGGTGTGGAGTCGGAGCCAAAGGTTTCTCTGATGCTCAGAGAGGTAAAGTCCAAAAAGCATTTTTCCCCTCTCTGGATAACAGATGGAGAACGTCTGGCAGATCTGTCGCTCTGGACATGTTTTCATTACTCTCCAGTATCACAGGACGTCAGGTCAGAGGCATAAATCCAGAGCAAAGGCTCCAGCTCTGATGGATTTACACATCAGTACCTTTTTAATCCCTGGACTCAAAGAAGAACGATAAAGTTTTATGGATTTCATAAAACTTTGAGATAAAAACAAGCAAAGAGGGGATAAAACACACATGATTCATGTGATAAATAATATGTACATATATTCATAACAGCTGATTTACTGATTGGAGGCTGATGTTCAGAGGAGGATTTAGCGCCATCTGCTGTGTGTGACTTTCATTGTGAGGATAGATACTGACCCAAAGAAATAGCTGTACAGTAATAATAACTAGTAATGATTACAGCCAATAAATAAAAATAATAACAGAAAAATACTATTTAGATGCTAAATTTAAAAAGGAATCACTTATTCTGTATCAACAACTATGTTTACATTAAATATTGTATTTCAGTTAATCTTACTATTAATTTACTCAACAACTAAACTTAATGAGAGATGCTTTAAAAGACACATTATTGCACAGTTCAGTGAGTGCACACAGCTGTGAACTCTGGCACACTTACACACATACACACGCACACACACACACGCACAAATTAATGTTAACCAGCTTGTTAATGTTTATTTCTTCTCAGAATAACCAATAAAACAACAGCTGATCAGACTATGACAATACGACCTTTGGTTTTGAGTTGTTGCTGTGTTCTGATGTTTTGGCGTCTTGCTCAGAACAAAATATATGACTCTTATGTCTTGTCCCCTCTGTCCCCACATGGACTAGACTGAAATATATCGTGTCTTGTCTCCGCAGCTAACAACGAGCTCCTCTCTGCCAGACTCCTGCTCCAGAACACTGACTCTGCAGACTTTTCTCTACCTGGTCCTAAAATAGTTTGTCTACAAGTTCTGGTCCAGCCAGCGGATGTAGCTACTGACGACCCTCTGTCCGCCCTTAGAGCCACTCCGCTGTGCAAATGCAGCCATGCCATGAAAACCGTCCTCGTGGTGATCACTGGTCACTGTGACGCCAGCATCCTGCAGGCGCTTCACATACATCAGCCCGTCATCCCTCAGCACGTCAAACTCACAGGTCAGTATGTACGCTTTCGGTGTCTTACCCAGAACCCTCTCCTCTGCCAGCAGCGGTGCCGCCCTCGCATCGATCAGCGCCGGCAACTCATCCAACACTCCCACTGATCCCGTCTCCTTCACTACTGGCCTGTAGTGCTTCTTGCGCTCAGCTGGGAGCAGCGAGTCCCAGTGGAATCTGGAGCGGATGTCGGGGCTGATGGCCGGCTGGTCCAGGGAGCTGTGGTTGTTGGCGAGCAGAATAGGACTCAGGTCGGAGCTGGCACCCAGGTATGCCAACCAAAAGTTAATCATATTGTTTCTGTAGAGCAAGGGCATGGCCTGGTTCTGCTGGTATGATGGTGTCTGGAAGTCAAGAGCCTGCAGTGCTGGGTAGATCAACGCCTGCACCTTGAACTTGACAGTCGCACTGTCATCTGAGCTGATCTGTGAATTCAGACCCGCAATAAGTTTGTCACGCTGCTGCTTCAGTTGGTGTTTAATGTAGTCAACATAACAGCATAAGAGCAGTGCTGGGCTGGAAGTCTTCACCAAACAGAACCTTTGTTTTCAGCTGGTTATCACTGGATAATTGAATCCAGCCCGTGAGCCTGGCATGCAGCCTGTGTGACAACTGAATTACACTGAGCAAATATTTAAACCTATGACTGTGTGTTGTTTCTACTCGACACAACAGACTGATGTGAATAATTTGCATTTCTGTAAATGTAGATAGAAAACATGGCTGACTCTGTCACGGCCTTGTGGAGGGGTAGAGTGACGTGAATCTGATTCACTCTACAAATGTTAATTGTCATGAAATTCAGTGTCTGACATTAACATTATTGTACGTTTTAATTTGCACACTGAACCTTGTGTTTCTATTTGTGGTCAGTAAATATATGTGTGTGTGTGTGTGTGCAAAGTTGTGATATAGGTATAGTGTGAGGTGTGTTTGTTTTGTTCACCTCTTGAGCCACCGCAGCAGCGAGGTTCCCCCCGGCACTGTCTCCGGACACACACAGCCTTTCGGGATCGATGCTGTAACGCTCTAACACCTGAGCTGACAGGAAGGCCCGCGAAGCCGCTACTGCATCGTTGTACTGATCTGGGAACACCGCCTCGGGGGCAAGACGGTAACTACGGTAACATACCAGTAAAACATAACAGGAAGACTGTTGTGTCAGTGCTTTGTACCAGTGCTCAGGTGAATTTGTTTGTTGTAACAGGACATGTCTGAACTTACTCGACAGACATAACGACAGCGTCGAGATCCTCCGCCATCTTCCGGCACACATAGTCATATGACTGGACCCCTGTAAAACATGGCAGCTGATGTGAGTGATGCTGACGTTAAATACAACAAAAATCATTTCAGCAATCCTGTTTTTCTATCGATTTCGCTCACGGCCACTCAGGAAGGTCCATCCTCCTCCATGGAAATATATGACTCCTCGTTTCAGGCTCTTCCCTCCCTTTGCCTGGAAGACTCTGGTGGGCAAGCCGCCCAGCATGATGTCCGTCACCTGCACAGCAGGACAGGAGCGAGCGTCGGTCACCATGAAGTTTTGCAGTCTTTTCAGTGGGTGGCTCCAGTGGCATAGGCCCAACGCCTGAGCAACAAATATCTGGAAACACAAACGTACCAATAATCACATGAGAGTTTTCTCCATCTCAAAAAACAGTTTCTGCCTCCCTGAGCCTCCAGGCTCCAGACTCTGAAATGTTTTTTCTGCCCAATTTATTGTACCCCATAACCTGTATGACTTTTAACCTGTCCCCTATTATTTAGCAGTGACACATGTCACACAGATACGGGTCAAAGGTCAATTCACAATTATTCTGGATTGTTGTGTACCTGCTGCTCGGGGCTGAAGTTCACTTAAAGCAGGATTTATCTGAGTTGACACTTTCCCCCGTGCAGTTTACACATTAATCAACAGCTGTAGTCTCATCTCATCGCTGACTGTCATTCTAACGTGATATTACAGAAAGATACAACAGTCTGGAAGGTTATAGCAGTACTGCCAGTTGTATAGTACAGTATAGTATATTCTAGTACACAGTTAACTATACTGTAATACTGAACTGTACACAAGCGTAGCATATTGGGCAATAGTACGTGCAATTTACTTACAGCTATGCAAATAGTAACAGTTATGCACTATTTAATATTGCATTTTCCTATTTGTATACATATTTTATTTATTCATTTATTTATTTGTACTTTTATCTTTTAGTTGCATTTTATATTGTGTGTATGCAGATCATAACAGGTCACTCCTTCTGTAGGCTATGTCTATCTGTTTCATTTCTACACCGCCGCAGCCCCTCTCACCGCCCGCCACAGGGTCCGGTCTAACGCGTCCATCACCATCAGTGTCCCCCGGTCGCTGACTCCGCTCGGCAGCGGCTGGTAGATGTAGTAGGCGGCCGCCGCCAGCAGCGCTGCTCCGGCCACACGCAGCTTCATCGTGTCGGTCTGAACCTGAACGCAACCTGACGCAGGTCTATACCGGTCCTCCACAACCCGGAAACAACATTGGCGTTTCAAAATAAAGGCAGAACCATTTCCAACCTGCCGCTTGAAAACGTGAGAAAACGCTCTTATTTTGAAATGTATCTCTAGGAAATAGTAAAAGTCAACCAACTTTTGAATGTAGTTGTACTTTATGTAGTTTATTTTAGATCAAACTTGTAGCGCCGTGCTTCTATGTAATGGAATCATTTCCGGTACTGGTCATAACTGTTGAATGAACTGTGACCTCAGTGAATTGTTAGGACAGAGGTGTAACCTGGGAAAGTTATTAGTTCTGGTAAAACAGCAACATCTGTTGAACTGAAGGTTCATTGCAAAATACAACTGTGAATAGCATTTTTTGCGTAAAATTATTTATTTACATTATAGATAAATGAAAAGAAGGTTATGCTGCCGTTTATAAATACAAACTGATTTATTCGTTTTTTTATGACTTGTTTTATTCCGGAACATTCTCACCAGTAGAGGGAGCGCTGTTCTAAAACGTAAGCATTACACTGATGCCGAAGGAGGAAGAAATGAAATGACTGGCCAATCACATGAATACAGATGCCTGTTGAAAGCGGAACCGGAAGTGGACGCTTCTTATTCGCCGTGAAATGAAATAGTTAGCTGCTGTAGCTCGTCTGCCGGCTTCTTAAAAACGTACGTAAACCGTTGGATTACAAAAGCTTCGTGTCTGTATTTGCTTCTCGGAGCTTCATCGTTGATTATAATAACATTCCGCTTCAGGTAAGACTGAATTCAGCCCTGCTCGATTAGCTCTTATGCTAATGCTAACACACTGCAGCACCGTCAGCCGGCTGCGTCCTGCTCACAAACAGACGCCTGGGGACGTTTTTATTCCGGTTTGTGTTGGAATCGTTGCAGATGATTTTAATTCAAACTGTTGTGGGGGCAGTCGCTCTCTGCGTGGTCCTTTATTTGCAGAGAAACCACTGTACTCATGGCTTATTCCTCAGTGCATGTTTATTGGAGTTTTAAAATCTCGATCAAGGAGCTTTTCTGTTTGGAAAAATCCCAGTCAGCGAGCTGTTAATGTGGAACCAACCTCCCTGAATCAAAAAATAAATCTGTGCAAAGGTGATTTATACTTGTCTAAGACAAAGAGCTTTATTCTTATTGGTCTGTGTGTAACAGTGTATATTCATGTATTCAACTGTATGTACAGCTATGTGTGTGTAAGTATGTTTGTGTATAACATATGTATGTGATTTTGTATATGTGTGTGTAGATCCGTGTGCTGTTGCCTGACACACTCCTCTTTATTGATACCATTCTGACCCAGGAAGGAAGCACAGCTTTCCTAACACAGGACGTGTTGTTCACAGCTGCTTGACACCTGTCTTATCAGTTACCTGGGTGCAGCTGCAGCATCAGGTTCACAGTGCTAAATACAAAGCGTGGTTTCACCGTGCAGTGATTGAATACAAACTTAATACAATTTAATTACATAAATAAGTCACTAAACAGAAAAACAGTCTAATACATAATTCCATGCTAAATAAAAACCTTCACGACTAAATGCAAAATTTCTAACACTGTCCTTTCCACGTGTCGCCTCTGTCCAGGTGCTGTGACCCTCAGTCATGGGAGAGGTGGAGCTGTCCTGCAGGGCCTATGTGAAGATGTATCTGCATGCATGTCTGTTTCCACGATGCAGCATCAACGGGCTGCTGCTGTCGTCAGGCTCGGCAGGTGGCGCCGTGTGCGTCACTGACTGCGTCCCGTTGCTTCACTCGCACCTGTCCCTCGCACCCATCACTCAGCTGGCCCTCACACAGGTAGAACACTGACACACACACTGCAACGGATGAGTCTGATGGTTCTGGGTGATGGATCAGAATCAAAGTGATAGAAAACTGGGATTCATCATCTTTGCATTTATTATTAATTAAAATGTTTTCAAGTATTTATTTATAGAACTATCAACAGCAAACAGAATCATGCTGCTCCACGAAACGTTTAAATCACAATAATAATAATGATAACGAGAATAATCATAATAATATTGCATGAAAACAATTGGATTAAGAGTTTAACAAGTCTTTGAGAAAAACAGCTAATGGTTATCAGACTTTCCAGAGTTGTCACATTTAATCAGAGACATGGATGAAGGGAATAAGGGACTTTTCTTTTGCCAAAAAAGAAAGAGGGGAAAATGTAGTGAAAGATACTCTGACTTGAAATGAAACTGTTTACAGCAACATCTTGAGTAAAAACATGTCTCCAGTGAAAGTGAAAAAGGTCCAAAATATTTAGTAAAACCTGTGTGAGACTTTTGTAAGAAAGATTTGAAATATTGTCTTCAATGAAAAAGAACAATGTCCCCCTGTAGACTTCAACAAACTGTAGTTTTTGCAGATATTGCAGATAAGTATAAATCAGTTTTCCTGTTGAAGTTTGATGCAGACTTTTAGTCAGTCCTGTTTGACCTAAATAAAAAGACAGAATTCTATAATCCTGTGTTTCTAACGAAAGATCAGTGTGTAAACTGTTTACCATATGATACCAAATGAAGGAAAAACGGTTTAGGACCAAAAAAATGCATCAGAGGAACAATAAAACCATTTGTTTCAGGTGGACGTGTGGTGTTCACAGACACAGCAGAGGATTGTGGGATATTATCAAGCCAACGCTTGTGTATCAGACAGCAGGTGAGTTCTCCAGCCTGATTTCTCCTTTCACGTACTCGTATGACATTTTCTAAATTGCTAATGTTTGTATTAAATCAATAGATATTTTCTGCACATCAAGTCTAGATTTCAGCAGAAAGTGAACTTTTCCTTTAATGTCTGTGTTCAGCCCGACGCCCTGTGCTCTGAAGATAGCTGATAAGATTGCTGAGCAGTTTGACAGTGCAGTTTTGTTGATGGTAGGTACAGAACGAAAACATTAAAGTCTGTTGATCCCAAAACATTATCTATATATCTGAGATATTTTTAAAATATTGGTGGTAAATTTTCCACAGATTGAAAGATGATCTTTCAGGTCGGTTTCTGTATTAATATTGAACAGAACAGATTGTTGGGTAATTTACATGACCAGTCCTTCTTGCTTTTTTGTTTCATAGCTTGATGGTAGTAAAATGTCTCCAGACTATCGGGTTCCTCCCATCGTGATGTACGAACGCAAAGATTCACGATGGAGCCTCAAAGACAAACACACGTAAGACATGGGGGTGGTGGGCGTGGAGTTGTGTCCACATGTCTCCAACCATAAAATCTCCCTTGTGCAGATCACGGTGAGACAAACAACTGCTTGTCCCTTTTGTCTGTCTCATTCAGGATAATGCTGAGACAGTGGGAGGAGATCCGGGCTATAGCCAGTCAAATGCTGGAGTTGGGCGATCACAAACTATTGGTGGATTTTGACAGTCATCTGGATGACATCACAAAGGACTGGACCAATCAGAAACTGAACACCAAGATCGCAGAGCTGGCTTCTCCGGCCAACGGGAACATTTAGACAGCAGCAGCAGCAGATTTATTTATGTTCTGACCGAACGTCATTATTCTGTGTGACGCTCTGATTTTGTATTCCGACGTCGACTTACTTTCAGATCAGGAGTTTACTAAGACGTTTATTTTTAATGCAGTTTGCCAACAGGAACATGATGCTTTAACAACAAAATAATCACAGCTGATAGAGTTACCAGCGACTGCACCCCCTTGTGCTTCAGTCCTGCGTGTTTATAGGAAAAGTGCACCTAAAATCCACATTTGTCCCCAAGCACCTGAGGTTTTTATTTCTGTTGTTTGGCCACAGACTGTAACTGCCAGTTAATGTGGCAGTAGCTTCATGATTCAGTACATGAATTAAACTGCATTATGGCAGCTGGATGTACCTAACAAACTGCTGGCAACTCAAATGCACCCTCTGGTTGTTCATGTCTTGTAAATGACAACAAACAAAAAGACAGCGTCAGCAAACTGTCTCGGCAGCAGGGCTTGAGTAGTTTCTGTGGTTTTGTCGACTTCTTACGATCCAGGACAGCTTCAACTGTAAAACTATATATAATGTAAAATAACATCCCAACTCGAATCTGAAATTTCACTGTGCAGAAAATCTTAGACGTAGTCACATCATTGTTTCCAGTTTAATAATAATTTCCTGAAAGAGCATGAATGGCTTCTAACAGACAATGTTATAGTTTTCTCTCCCTGTCTCATCCACAGTGTGAAACTTTCTACCCATTAAAGAAAAACAGAACTACAGAACCACATCTGTATGAACTGTCATGTCTACGATAAGAACGAAGGCCTGCTGAGAAGATGATTATGTTTGAGTCGGTTATAAACAGAAATACTACCATGCATATCATTGTAGCTATTGTGTATAATGGTTCGCTTTAGTTATTTGACAGTACAAGCTGTGGTTCCCAACCTTTCCCCAAACAGTTCTTCTTTGATTTGGTTGAAAACCTCTTTTAATGCATAAAAACAACAGATCATTTCCAGCAATTCACAAAAAAAATGCTTTTATCTTCAGACGCTGTTGACTTCATTTTGTGCTTGTTCCAGATCCACGGGTTGGGAGCCACTGGCTTAGGAGGAGAAAGACAACAGATTTAATGTCACATTGCTAGAGAGTAAAGACGACCTCTCAGTGTGGACGTGTAGTGCTTCCAGTGCACCAGCTCCAATACTAAGCTCACTATCTGAACTCCTCTTTGTAAGTGTTTTAGAGTAAATTTTGTGCAACATCTTTTTGTTTTCTCCGGGCTTTGATGTTGTGTGTAAAATGTTTTTATTGCCACACAAACTCTGTTAGCTCTAAGAGTTCTAGTTTTATTGGTTTGGTCATGAAACGATGTGGTGATGTGGTCACATGGTGGTGTGGTGTGGGGGCGGGGTCACGTTGCCCGTCGTGCTCAGACAGTCCCGCAGTTGATGGCCTCAGATGTTGGTGAAGACGCGGGGACCAGGTTCAGGGTTATTTCTCCCAGCGGGGACTGACTGGCCAGAGACTGGAGGAAGTTGATGGACTGACAGATGGACTGAGCGTTCTGGATCTGCTGCTCTGCCCACGGCAACGTGATCTGCAGAGTGGTGAGACGCAGGTACAGCTGTTAGCACCATTTACTTACATCTTAACAGCGATGCCTTTATTCTTTAATTCCAAATAACAACAATAACGATTACATAGAAGTTATGAATAGTTTTAATAGGTGATATTAACAAACTGCAGATCACACAAGTCAGTGAGTATGAGGACAAAGTGTCGGTAATTAAAGAAAGCTGATCTGGTAAAAGCTTCATTTTACCTTGACAATAATGAGTTTCTTTGACGGGTCCTCTGTGTTATTCAGCTGTTCTCCAAAACACAGCGTGATGCTGCACTGAGGCGGCTCGCCGCCGTTTGAGCAGTACTCATCCAGCTCTGAGCACAAAGAGGAAGCACACATTTAGAGTTGAACACGCTAACGAGGAACAACGGGGGTCAACGTTTACAGTTTTCTTACGTTGTTTGAACATGTCTCTGCTGAAGAGCAGCACCGGGTCAGAGTTCCTCTCCATCTTGTACAGACCCGGCCTGGTCGTGTGAGGCCCCGTCCAGAAGACCCGCCCCTGGCAGTACCTCTTGGCGTACACTCCCTGCTGCATGGAGGTCAGCACCACTCCTTTCTCCATGAAGGGCAGCAAGGTTAAAAGCCCCTGCAGCTCCTCGCCGGTCGGGAGCGTGGAGGGCGGCTCCGGCAGGTGGATGGGTGGAAACCTGCCTTTGAGGACGGCCGGCATGGACGGAACCAGGGAGGACGGTCGGTACGATATCCGGACATCGGTGCCGTGTATCTGCCGTTTGAGAACCTCGTGTCCTAAGTAATGAACCACCACGTTGAAGGAGTCCTGGACTGGAGACCAGAACAGGAAAGTTTCTTTTCGGTTTAAAATAAAAGTTCCACATTCAAAATAATCCATTACAGCAGAATAGCCTACAAGAGAATTATAGGAATACACAATTTGGAAAATTGTGGGAAAAAAAGTTAATTGTTTTAAGTTCAATACCATCCTGTGGAGCCGGGAGGGCTTCCTCGATCCGCACGTTCAGCCTGATCTCATCAACCACTGCAGAGACAGAACAGAGACGTTGCAGTAAGACGTCGCAGTAAGATGCTTTGTTGTTGTTGTTGTGTAGTTGAGTGCAGAGAAACTCACCCTGTGTCTGGATGACGGTGGTGGTGTGCAGCGCGGCGTCCTCAGACTCGACAGAGGCATCACTCTGCATCAGAGAGTCTTCAACACACTGAGAACAAACACAGAAACCTGATCATCTCAGATACATCACTTCATCCTGATCTGACTGACAGAACAACACAAAGAGATGTGAGGCAGGCCTGGAGTTCAGTGTCAGCGTTTGAACAGTGAGTGGATCCAGCAGCAGGTGAAATAATGTAGTGAGACCTGACTCACCAGCTGGGACATGACCTCCTCCTCCTTTATCTGCTTGACGTCACAGACGTCGTCGCTGTCTGATTCGCTGCTCCTCCTTTTCAACTTCCTGCGATTCTTTTCTCTACTTTTCTTTTCACTAACCACCAGACCTGAACAGACAGAAACACAACAGAGCTCAGGGCCTCTGATTGGGCGAACAACAACAACAGTTTCAGCACACGGAAAAAGATCTCGTCTCATCTTTTAAATAGATGAGCGAATGAGAAAAACTGCCAACAAACAAACAAATCGACAAATCACAGATCAGTCACACGCTGTTCTGATCTTCTCCTGATTATAACTGATGTGATGTGTGATATTGACGATGCATCAGGTCTCAATAAAAACATGTGATCCTCTCGTTACATGTAGCTCTGTTCCTGATGGTAGCAGGCGACCTGAGTGTAGCTGCCATGTTCACCTGGACGCCAGCGTGAAGATACAAAGTCGACAAACAGGTGAGACAGGAGTTTGTGTTTAACATCACAAGATGCTAATGTGTAATTTTCTATTGTACTTTATAACTGTATTGGTTATTGATTTATCTGTCTGCACAATATCAGACAGCAATAAAATGTCCATCACAGTTTTGTGCTGCACTTATTTACGGTGATTATTGTTAATTTATTAGCATCAATGGATTCATTCAGCTGTAAAGTACAGATGAAAGCTAAGCTAACCAAACTATTTAATAAACTACAACAATAAAAATACCAGAACTCTTCATACATTAAAATACCTGTTGTGGTGACAAATAAAAACCAAAGGTGATGTCTTCATAGATTTGCTTTTTTTTTGCTTGTTTTAAACAAAAAGAACTTTAATGCACCTCTCATTTACCGTCTATGCCCCCTTCCTTTGTTTTCTTTTCCAGATAGTATAACTACTCAGGAATTTAAACTGCACGTTGATAAAATACACATCGATACTATCGTAAAGGTTATAGATCGTGCACCTCTACCACTGACTAAATGTTCAATTAGGGCCAAGGGGCGTCAGGTTTTAAGGACAGGGGAGGCTCAGCCTCTTACTACGTTTACTTTACACTAACAGTTTTTTTAACGCGTCGGTCGGTTTCTATTGGTCAAATACAAGTTTTGAGGAGAATTTGTTGTGTGACTCAGTGGTGTAGTGGTTATGTGACTGGTCCGCGGATGCAAAGGTCACGAGTACTTAAGCCCTATGTGGCAAATTGCAATTTGTGAATATGGGCTATACAAATAAAATTTGATTGATTGAGTTCGCGTCCGTCCCAAATCTTAAGTTCCATAAACAAACACACTGTGGAACTTAGAACATTAACAATGTTTTGAACGCGTCGGTCGGTCGGTTTCTATTGGTCAAATACAAGTTTTGAGGAGAACTTGTTGTGTGACTCAGTGGTGTAGTGGTTATGTTACTGGTCTGGGGATGCAGAGGTCGCGAGTTCGCGTCCGCCCTGGATCTTTAGTTCCATGAACAAACACACTGTGGAACTTAGAACGTTAACAATGTTTTTAACGCGTCGGTCAGTTTCTATTGGTCAAATACAAGTTCCAAGAAGAATTTGTTGTGTGACTCTGTGGTGTAGTGTTTATGTTACTGGGCCGGGGATGCAGAGGTCGTGAGTTCGTGTCCGTCCTGAATCTTTAGTTCCATAAACAAACACACTGTGGAACGTAGACTGAACATTAACAATAATTATTGATAAATAACAATTATTTAGTTAGAACATTAAATAACAGTAGTAACTTAAGTAAGTAATTAATTAGTTACTTTAAGTAAAAACTAAGTTACTTACTAGTTACTCAGAGTAACTAAGTAAGTAACTTTTCACTTTTGTAAAGTAACTTAGTACGAAGTAACTTCTGAAGAAGAAAACCTACAGGTGAAGGGACGTTTGACATTACACCTCTGGGACAAACCCAGCCAATGGTTGTTCCTTCCTGTCTCCGCTCCCCTGCTGACCAGAGCCATGATCATACTGCTGGCTGTCACTCCTGTGTCCTTTTGTTCCTTTGTCTCTGACACTGTCTGTGAGGCGTCCCTGACCCCTACTGAGTTCACCCTCCTGTGTCAGACAGCTCATGACTAAACAATACACACTATATGGTCCAGCCATGAGCTGTCTGCGACCACACCTGGAGACACCTGTTCTCTGACTCTGCATCCTGTCCCCGTCCCTCGTACCTGACCCACTCACCATGACCTGGTGCTCCACTAAACTTACACCACCTCAGCAAACCTGGAAAAAAAACAACTCAGAATGTTTTTTTCCTTCAACACGTATCACTTACTTACTTAGTGACTTTAAGTCCCTAAGTAAATACTAACTAATATTTACTAACCTTACCCAAGTAAATACTGACTTATTTACTAACCCTACCCAAGTAAACACTTACTTTAAGTAACTAAGTAAATAACAAATTATTTAAAGTAACTAAGTAAGTTAATACTTAAATGTTCTATCTATTTCATTGTCATTTATTATGAATTATTGTTAATGTTCTAAGTTCCACAGTGTGTTTGTTTATGGAACTAAAGATTTGGGACGGACACGAACTTGTGACCTCTGCATCCCCAGACCAGTAACATAACCACTGTGCTACTGAGTCACACAACAAGTTCTCCTCAAAACTAGTATTTGACCAATAGAAACCGACCAACGCATTAAAAAAATTGTTAATGTTCTAAGTTCCACAGTGTGTTTGTTTATGGAACTAAAGATCTAGGGCGGACGCGAACTCACGACCTCTGCATCCCCAGCCCAGTAACATAACCACTGTGCTACTGAGTCACACAACAAATTCTTCTTGGAACTTGTATTTGACCAATAGAAACCGACTGATGCATTAAAAACATTGTTAATGTTCTAAGTTCCACAGTGTGTTTATTTATGGAACTAAAGATCCGGGGCGGATGCGAACTTGTGACCTCTGCATCCCCAGCCCAGTAACATAACCACTGTGCTACTGAGTCGCACAACAAATTCTCCTCGGAACTTGTATTTGACCAATAGAAATCAACTGACGCATAAAAAAAAAAGTACGCCAACCAGTCACACAACAAATTTTGCAGGAACAAAGTTGTGTGGTAAAGACAGTGGCCATGCTGTAGGAGAAGGGGGTCCGCATCCTGCTGGGTACAGGGCAAGGAGCAGCCAACCAACCATGAGCTTGGTTTTGTTTGTGTGTGTTTAGGGCTGCAACTAATGATTATTTTTGTAGTCGACTAATCTATAACCTAATTTTTCGATTAGTCAACGATTATCGATTATTTATTTGCTACGTTTCCCGTTTTTAACAAAGTTGGGTATTAATTGGATTTCATTGAAAAGCGGTGTATCTTTATGTGTATTAGAGGCAATGTGTCCACAAGTGATGCATATAATAGTATTGTAGCGATCCTGCACTAATGTTCAGTGTTATTGTGAGAGTTCTGTGATGTCCCACAGTCTGTGAATGCGTCTGGTTGGTGGAGAGAGCCGTGTGTAATAAATAAGGAAGTGTTGTTGTTCTGTTGTTGTTGGCGTGGTTGCAGCCGACAGTGACCAAGTTGTATTTGAGAAACGTTACCAATAAAGAGGGCTGCTGTACAACTCCTCGTCTTCCTGATACGTCCGGTCGGACGTTACAGTAAAATAGTAAAGACGCATATTTTTTTCAAATGGTGCTTAACCGGAGGTTTCAGTCACTGAAAATGACGTTAACGTTACTTTGAAAAACTCCGGGTGTTCCTCAGACACGTGAAAAGGTAAACACAGTTTTAGCACCGTAACATGACGGTCGTCGTCGGCTCCCGATAGTGCACGTGACGTGTTTATTTTCCCGACAATACTCCCAGACTTTAGACATTCGCGGTCTCACGCTAACATCACTATGCGCCTCTGCTTCAGCCATCGTTGCTACTGCATCGACTTTGCTATTGCTATTGAACTTCTTCAGTGTTTAGTTCAATAAGGGCGCAGATGGTGCAGGCTATTGCCCCTTACTTTTCCGGTGGCGTGTATTCATGTACTGTATTCTAATGAATTGAATGGCGTTCATCATGTTGCTTAAAATGATATACGACGAGACGACCACAAAATTTCTGTCATATGTATCCGTTGTTCAGATTGACCCCTTGTCTCTGTTAGGGCCCATGCTCTGTGTCTGACCCCTGTGTCAGTGGACAGTAAGGGGGGGGGGGGGGGCAGGCTCACCCTGCTCGCTGACGGGAACCAGGCGATAGACCTTGTACGGCTCAGATATGTCCAGCTGGGCTCGTTCCACCTCCTCCTCAAACTCTGGGCTCTTGTTGAGGGCACAGCGCAGACGAGTCTTCCAGGAGGCCGGGTTGTCCTGCCACTCCTCTGTCAGCTTGCCTTTAAACTCGGCCCAGGCCTGCAGGCAGGAGATGTGGATGTTGTGTTCAAGGCCAGCTACTGTAATGCTGCTGGTTTTAAGGGTTAGTTATTTGGCCACTTTCAAGCCTAGAAAGTCGTGTTGACCTTAAAGATAGCGGCATCCTCGTCTTTGCGGAAGTCCTGCTTCCCTGCGTGTTTCCACGGGATACGGAACATGGTCTTGGCCTCGTCGTCCCACACGAGTCCGGGATATTTTCCACTGTTGACCTGAAAGAGTCATAGAGAGACAGCGTGACTTCCTGTCTGTCTGTCTGTCAGAGTTTAACAGGCACGTGCCTGCAGACAAAACTCAGGGCTAAAACAACTTTGATTTCCCTAAACATCTAGAAAAGGAAATGTAATCTGAGAGTAAAACAAATCAATCAGCAGATTTATCAAAAGAGAACAACATTTATGAAATGCATCAGATCCTCAGTTGTGTGAAAATAACAGGAACAGAACCAAAACTATTATCATTGTTATCATTATTAAGAAAATGTGAAGCTATCGTTTAAGTAAAAGGAAAAATATTTAAAAAAAAAAAGATTTTATGGCTCTAGTTTCTGACACATTCTTTCTGACGACTTCTGAAGACATCACCTCTGGTTCTTTTTGTTATTTGTCATTTCACAGACCAAAATAAAAAAATAGCATGTTTTGTTTTAGCACTTTGAAAAGTTTAATGCTGTCAAACTACAAACCTGATAACTTAATGTACAGAATAAAAACACAATAATCCTGAACTTCACCTGTAACAAGTGCTAAAGTTTGACTTTAGTTTAGTTTAGTTTAAATTCCTGTATTAAACACACACAAACGCGCACATGCACGCACCCACACACACACACACACCTGATCGACGATCCAGGACCTCAGTCTGCGCGTGCACCGCGTTCGTATCGCTGCCATGATTCAACCAGCTGCAGAAAAACAAACACAACAAAACGACACAAATAAACAAACAAACAGCGCCATCACGCGCTCGACCTCCGACGACCCCGTCAGAGAAACAGCAGGAATAAACGGCGTTTCCTGTTGAATGGTTTCGCTTTAATCTGTTGTTAAAGTGCGGTCACAGCGATGAGGCCTCGTCTCCACACGAAGCTGCTCACGCGACAACGCGGTTCTAAAATAAACAACACGGTGTCAAACGAGCTGCGCGTGAAGAGTCGGAAGCGGCTCGTGACTTACACATTTATAGACGTTAATGTACAGAGATAGACTACAGACCTGAAATGGCGGAAGTAGGTTTGTTTCGTTCACCTCAGTGTGTGGTTCCTGTGCGGTGCGCGCGCACTGTGCGCGCGGCTGCGGCTGCTCACAGCCGGCGCTCCCTTTCTAAGAAGACACGTGATTTGACAGAAGCGTGCGCGAAGCCGCCACCAGGGGGCGACAACGGACACAAATAAATGATTCTCACTCACAGATAATGAGAAAAGGCTCGTTTGTTTGGAGGTTAACATCAGTAAACACATATAAAACGAGGTGGAAGGTAAAGGGTTTTAATAAACATATACAACCAAATTGAATTAAATGACAAAAATACTACAGACTAACATAAAAACTCAAGCTTATTAAAATAATTGAAGGAGCTTTTAATGCCTGTAGAGTCTTAGGCTGTTAAATGTTGCATGGTTATTGTAGGTAAAGAATAAAAAGGATTTCAAAATGCTTTCAGTGTGCATCATTTTTATCTTGTTATGTAAATGTATTTGCCAGTTAACAATATGTTCTCTCAGATATGTTCTCCCCGTGTCTGCGTGGGTTCTCTCCGGCTTCCTCCCACCACCCAAAAACATGCACTGAGGGGGTTAGGTTAATTGGCCACTCTAAATTGTCCATAGGTGTGAATGTGAGTGTGAATGGTTGTTTGTCTGTATATATATTCTGTGTTGGCCCTGCGATGGGCTGGCGACCTGTCCAGGGTGTATGTACACCCAGGTCGAATGAATGAGTACTCTGATACCATTTTAGAAAATACAAATTCTGATACTATTTACAGTAAAAAAGAGCAATGTCTTCACTCCAGATTTTCAGACACTGAGAGAAAGGTACCACTGACATAAAGATAACCAAAGATGTCAACAACAATTCTTTACTGCAATAACATAAATGATCCAGATCCTCCCTCGAAGACATGTCTTCTCAACACTGCATGAAGGCAGAGATATTTAACTGAGGCAAAAATACCATAATAAAACCGTGGCAATACTCTATTAAAAAAATAAATCCTTCATTCAAAAATGTTCCTATTTTAAAATAAATATAACTAATGTGCTTAATGTATTAAGTAAAGGCTCTGGTCGACAAGGAATTCAGCAAATCTGCGTTTCAAAATTAAAACAGTATTTATTGAATTTGAGTCTTCATCTATCACGTGTAAGGTAAAATCATAACATTTAAGCCCTCAAGACAGAAAAAATGTGTTGAATTTTTCATTAATATATAATTTACCACAAAATCTCAACAACCTTCTGATATAGAACATAAGATACAGGTGCAGGAGATAAATCATCAGTTTCAGATCAGATTTAACAACAAATTGCAAATACATTCCTTCAAATATTTAAGATAAAGTTACATTTAGAAGTTTATATTTTTAAGAGTAGGTTCCAACATTTCTCGGGAAAAATAATATGACAAAAATGTCAAAAAAAGAAGAAATAACTTTCAATAGTGAGAACAAACAGATGAGGACCAAAATGAGACTGAGGCACAAAGAGGTGGCCTTTCGGACTGCAGAATATAATTACTAAATTGACTGAATCACTTTTTTTCCATGAGGCTGTTGATACGCTGAGCTGAAATCTTTATTTGTTACGGGGAACCTTCTCTCCAAGAGGAACCTCCATCAGTTTCTGTCAGAAGAAATAAGAAACACCAAAAAAACTAAGCTTAGCTGTGAGATCAAGAGATTTTCTTTTTCATGAGACCACGTATAAGAGATTGATAGAAAAAAAAGCAGTAATGCGTCACCTTGAGCAGTCGAGCATGGTAAGCATTGTCCTCCTCGCTGTCTCCTCTTTGCAGGTCCACCTGGTATCTTCCACAGGCCCGAGTCAACTCATGAGCATCATACAGGAGTGCCGGGTCCAGAGAGTGAGCGTTAATCAGACTGACCAGGTACTCCTTGTAGTGCTTCCTGCAGAAACACAACACACTCCATAATCACATCGTCTGAGAGAGCTTTTTTTAAATATATATATATGTGTGTGTGTGTGTATGTTTAACCATTTATACAACTTACAAGAGTATGACGAGTATTTAGGACATAATTTATGATGTATTTAACAATATACTATACAATGATGTTTAAGTGAATATTTGGATGACATACCATGTGATGTTGACATATGACCTATGACGTTTTAGTGAATTTTATTAGTCAGACAGAATATGCTTGGTGAATTTGATGTCTTACTGTGCGAAGAGATTTTTTTTGGACATTTTTGACGACTTGATCTAATATCATGTCACGTCAAGGGCATGTCAAAATGTCAAAGTAGTTTGTTGTATGTTTTCTCATAGGTCAAAAATTAGAAAAAAACCCCCCATAAGGGATTAGTATGTTGAAAATGCCCTAAAACAGCCAAAAATTAAAAGTGGAAATAACGAACTACAATGGCATAAAATACCCCCTAGAATGATATTTTGTTGATTAGTGGCCAGAAAACCTCATTTTCTCATAGGTCGAACATCGAAAAAAAACATAAGGGGTTAGTATGTCGAAAATGTCCATAAACTGCGAAAAACGAAAAGTGGAAATAACGCGCAAGGATGGCAGGAAATAGCGTGAAATCACCCCCCACAATGATATTTTGTTGATTAGTGGCCAGAAAACCTCATTTTCTCATAGGTCAAAAACCGAAAAAGAACGTAAGGGGTTAGTATGTCGAAAATGTCCAAAAACGTCGAAAAACGAAAAGTGGAAATAACGCGCCAGAATGGCAGGAAATTGCGTGAAATCACCCCCTAGAATGATATTTTGTTAATTAGTGGCCAGAAAACCTCATTTTCTCATAGGTCGAAATTTTTAAAAAACGTAAGGGGTTAGTATGTCGAAAATGTCCAAAAACAGCGAA
>JAFBJQ010000978.1:0-10000 GCA_016785345.1 Trinectes maculatus
CTATGACGTTTTGGCGCGTTCTGGACTCAATTTGACATTTTCTTGAAAACTCGATGACATGCTATACTATAATGTTTTGACACGTTTGTGACGTTTTCTTGAAAAGTCAAAATTTTGTCCGAAACACGACGACATACTATACTATGATGTTTCAACACGTTCTGGATGCGTTTGTAACGTTTTCTTGAAAAGTCACAATTTTGTCCAAAACGCGACAACATGGTATACTATGACATTTCGACGCGTTCTGGTCGCCTATTTGACGTTTTCGTGAAGAGTCCAAATTTTGTCTGAAATTCGACGACATGCTATACTATGATGTTTCGACACATTTGTGACGTTTTCTTGAAAAGTCAAAATTTTGTCTGAAACGGGATGACATAGTATTCTGTGACGTTTCGACGTGTTCTTGTCGCATATTTTGACGTTTTCATGTAAACTCAAAATTTTGTTCAAAACACGACGCTGCAGTATACTATAGCGATTTGGTGCGTTCTGGACTTGTTTTTGACATTTTCGTGAAAAGGCAAAATTTTGTCCGAAACTCAACGACATACGATACTATGACATTTCGATGCGTTCTGGTCGCGTTTTTGTGAAAAGTCAAGATTTCGTCCGAAACAAGACGCCATAGTATACTATGATGTTTCGACGCGTTCTGGATGCGCTTGTGACGTTTTCTTGAAAAATCGAAATTTTGTCCGAAACTCGACGCCATACTATACTATGGCATTTTGAAGCATTTTGGACTTGTTTTTGACGTTTTTGTGAAAACTCAAAATTTTGTCGGAAATGCAACGCTGTAGTATACTATGACGTTTTGGTGCGTTCCCGACTTGTTTTTGACGTTTTTGTGAAAAGTCAAAACTTTGTCCGAAACGCAACGACATGCAATACTATGACATTTCGATGCGTTCTGGACACGTTTTTGATGTTATCGTCAAAATTTTGCCCTAAACACGACGACATGGAATACTCTGATGTTTCATCGCGTTCCAGACGCGTTTTTGACGTTTTCTTGAATTATCAAAATTTTGTCTGAAACGCGACGCCATACTATACTATGGCATTTTGAAGCGTTTTGGACATGTTTGTAACGTTTTCATGAAAAGTCAGAATTTTGGCCGAAACTCGTCGACATACTATACTATGACGTTTCGACATGTTCTCGTCACGTTTTTGACGTTTTCATGAAAACTAAAAATTTCATCAGAAACGCGACGCTGTAGTATACTATGACGTTTTGGTGCGTTCTGGACCTGTTTTTGACATTTTCGTGAAAAGTCAAAATTTTGTCCCGAAACTCAACAACATACTATACTATGACGTTTCGATGCGTTCTGGATGCGCTTGTGACATTTTCTTGAAACATCTAAATTTTGTCCGAAACGCGACGCCATGCTATACTATGGCGTTTTGAAGCGTTCTGGACGCTTTTTTGACATATTTGTGAAAAGTCAAAATTTTGTCTGCAACGCGACACCGTAGTGTCCTATGATGTTTTGACGCGTTCTGGATGTGTTTGTGACGTTTTCGTGAAAACTCAAAATTTCATCAGAAACGCAACGCTGTATTATACTATGACGTTTTGGTGCGTTCTGGACCTGTTTTTGACATTTTCGTGAAAAGTCAGAATTTTGTCCGAAACTCAACGACATGCTATACTATGACGTTTTGACGCGTTCTGGATGCGTTTTTGACGTTTTTGTGAAAAGTCAAAATTTTGGCCGAAACTCGTCGACATAATATACTACGACGTTTCAACATGTCCTGGTCACGTTTTTGACGTTTTCATGAAAACTCAAAATTTCATCAGAAACGCGACGCTGTAGTATACTATGACGTTTCGAAGCATTCTGGTCGTGTTTGTGACGTTTTTGTGAAAAGTCAAAATTTTGGCCGAAACTCGTCAACATACTATACTTTGACGTTTCGACGCATTCTGGTCGTATTTTTGACATTTTTGTGAAAAGTCAAAATTTTGCCAGAAACTCAACGACATGCTATACTATGTTTTGACGCGTTCTGGATGCGTTTTTGACGTTTTTGTGAAAAGTCAAAATTTTGGCCGAAACTCGTCGACATGCTATACTATGACGTTTCGACATGTTCTGGTCACGTTTTTGACGTTTTCATGAAAACTCAAACTTTCATCAGAAACGCAACGCTGTAGTATACTATGACGTTTTGGTGCGTTCTGGACCTGTTTTTGACATTTTCGTGAAAAGTCAAAATTTTTTCCGAAACTCAACGACATGCTATACTATGACGTTTTGACGCGTTCTGGATGCGTTTTTGACGATTTTGTGAAAAGTCAAAATTTTGGCCAAAACTCATCGACATACTATACTATGATGTTTTGACGCGTTCTGGATGCATTTTTGACGTTTTTGTGAAAACTCAAAATTTTGGCCGAAACTCGTCGACATACTATACTATGACGTGTCAACATGTTCTGGTCACGTTTTTAACGTTTTCATGAAAACTCAAATTTTCATCAGAAACGCGACCGTGTAGTATATTATGACGTTTCGACGCATTCTGGTCGTGTTTTTGACGTTTTTGTGAAAAGTCAGAATTTTGGCCGAAACTCATCGACATGCTTTAATATGACGTTTTGACGCGTTCTGGACTTGTTATTAAAGTTTTTGTGAAAAGTCAAAATTTTAGCCGAAACTCAACGACATGCTATACTATGACGTTTTGACATGTTCTGGTCACGTTTTTGACGTTTTTGTGAAAACTCAAAATTTCATCAGAAACGCGACGCTGTAGTATACTATGACGTTTTGGTGCGGTCTCTACCTGTTTTTGACATTTTCGTGAAAAGTCAAAATTTTGTCCGAAACTCAACGACATGCTATATACTATGACGTTTCGACATGTTCTGGTCACGTTTTTGACGTTTTTGTGAAAACTCAAAATTTCATCAGAGACGCTACGCTGTAGTATACTATGACATTTAGGTGCATTCTGGACCTGTTTTTGACGTTTTTGTGAAAAGTCAGAATTTTGGCCGAAACTCATCGACATGCTATACACGCGTTCTGGATGCGTTTTTGACGTTTTTGTGAAAAGTCAAAATTTTCTCCGAAACTCAACGACATACTATACTATGACGTTTCGACGCATTCTGCTCGTGTTTTTGACGTTTTTGTGAAAAGTCAAAATTTTGGCCGAAACTCGTCGACATGCTATAATATGTCGTTTCGACGCATTCTGGTCGTGTTTTTGACGTTTTTGTGAAAACGACGCCATGGTATGCTATGTTTCGACGCGTTCGGGATGCGTTTGTGACGTTTTCATGAAAATTCAGAATTTTGGCCGAAACTCATCGACATGCTATACTATGACGTTTCGACGCATTCTGGACCTGTTTTTGACATTTTCGTGAAGAGTCAAAATTTTGTCCGTAACTCAACGACATGCTATACTATGACGTTTTGACACGTTCTGGATGCGTTTTTGACGTTTTTGTGAAAAGTCAAAATTTTGGCCGAAACGCGACACCATACTATACGATGGCGTTTTGAAGCGTTCTGGACGCTTTTTTGACGTTTTTGTGAAAAGTCAAAATTTTGTCCGAAAGTCGTCGACATGCTATACTATGACGTTTTGACGCGTTCTGGATGGGTTTGTGACGTTTTCATGAAAAGTCAGAATTTTGGCCGAAAGTCATCGACATGCTATAATATGACATTTTGACGCGTTCTGGATGCGATTTTGACGTTTTTGTGAAACATCTACATTTTGTCCAAAACACGACACCATACTATACTATGGCGTTTTGAAGCGTTTGTGACGTTTTTGTGAAAAGTCAAAATTTTGGCCGAAACTCGTCGACATACTATACTATGACGTTTCGACGCATTCTGGTCGTATTTTTGACGTTTTGGTGAAAAGTCAGAATTTTGGCCGAAACTCATCGACATGCTATACTATGACGTTTTGACGCGTTCTGGATGCGTTTTTGACGTTTTTGTGAAAAGTCAAAATTTTGGCCGAAACTTGTCGACATACTAAACAATGACTTTTCGACGCATTCTGGTCGTGTTTTTGACGTTTTTGTGAAAACTCAAAATTTCATCAGAAACGCGACGCTGTAGTATACTATGACGTTTTGGTGCGTTCTGGACATGTTTTTGACATTTTCGTGAAAAGTCAAAATTTTGTCCGAAACTCAACGACATGCTATACTATGACGTTTTGACGCGTTCTGGACCTGTTTTTGACATTTTCGTGAAAAGTCAAAATTTTGGCCGAAACTTGTCGACATACTATACTACGACGTTTCAACATGTTCTGGTCACGTTTTTGACGTTTTTGTGAAAACTCAAAATTTTATCAGAAACGCGACACTGTAGTATACTATGACGTTTTGGTGCGTTCTGGACCTGTTTTTGACATTTTCGTGAAAAGTCAAAATTTTGTCCGAAACTCAACGACATGTTATACTATGACGTTTTGACGCGTTCTGGATGCGTTTTTGACGTTTTTGTGAAAAGTCAAAATTTTGGCCGAAACTTGTCGACATACTATACTATGACGTTTCGACATGTTCTGGTCGCGTTTTTGACGTTTTCATGGAAACTCAAAATTTCATCAGAAATGCGACGCTGTAGTATACTATGACGTTTCGACGCATTCTGGTCGTGTTTGTGACGTTTTCATGAAAAGTCAGAATTTTGGCCGAAACTCATCGACATGCAATAATATGCAATAATATGACGTTCTGGGTGCGTTTTTGACGTTTTTGTGAAAAGTCAAAATTTTGTCCGAAACGCAACAACATGCTATACTATGACTTTTTAATGCATTCTGGTCACGTTTTTGACGTTTTCATGAAAACTCAAATTTTCATCAGAAACGCGACCCTGTAGTATACTATGACGTTTCGACGCATTCTGGTCGTGTTTTTGACGTTTTTGTGAAAAGTCAGAATTTTGGCCGAAACTCAACGACATGCTATACTATGACGTTTTGACGCGTTCTGGATGCGTTTTTGATGTTTTTGTGAAAAGTCAAAATTTTGGCCGAAAGTCGTCGACATGCTATACTATGACGTTTTGACGCGTTCTGGTCACGTTTTTGACGTTTTCATGAAAACTCAAAATTTCATCAGAAACGCGACGCTGTAGTATACTATGAGGCTTCGACGCATTCTCGTCGTGTTTGTGACGTTTTCATGAAAAGTCAGAACTTTGGCCGAAACTCATCGACATGCTATAATATGATGTTTTGACGCGTTCTGGATGCGTTTTTGACGTTTTTGTGAAAAGTCAAAATTTTGGACGAAACTCGTCGACATACTATACTATGACGTTTCGACGCATTCTGGTCGTGTTTTTGACGTTTTTGTGAAAAGTCCGAATTTTGGCCGAAACTCAACGACATGCAATAATATGACGTTTTGACACGTTCTGGGTGTGTTTTTGACGTTTTTGTGAAAAGTCAAAATTTTGGCCGAAACTCGTCGACATACTATACTATGACGTTTCGACGCATTCTGGATCGTCTTTTTGACGTTTTTGTGAAAAGTCAAAATTTTGTCCGAAACTCAACGACATGCTATACTATGATTTTTTGATGCGTTCTGGACTTGTTTTTGACGTTTTTGTGAAAAGTCAAAATTTTGTCCGAAACTCAACGACATGCTATACTATGACGTTTTGACGCGTTCTGGATGCGTTTTTGACGTTTTTGTGAAAAGTCAAAATTTTGGCCGAAACTCGTCGACATACTATACTATGACGTTTCGACATGTTCTGGTCACGTTTTTGACGTTTTTGTGAAAAGTCAAAATTTCATCAGAAACGCGACGCTGTAGTATACTATGACATTTGACGCGTTCTGGATGCGCTTTTTGACGTTTTCTTGAAACATCTAAATTTTGTCCGAACCGCGACGCCATACTATACTATGGCGTTTTGAAGCGTTCTGGACGCGTTTTTGACGTTTTTGTGAAAAGTCAAAATTTTGGCCGAAATTCGTCGACATGCTATATATACTATGACGTTTTGACGTGTTCTGGATGCGTTTTTGACGTTTTCATGAAAACTCAAAATTTCATCAGAAACGTGACGCTGTAGTATACTATGACGTTTTGGAGCGTTCTGGACTTGTTTTTGACATTTTTGTGAAAAGTCAAAATTTCGTCCGAAACACAACACCATACTATACTATGATGTTTCGACGCGTTCTGGATGCATTTGTGACATTTCCATGAAATGTCAAAACTTTGTCTGAAACTCAACGACATACAATACTATGACGTTTCGACACATTCTGATCGCGTTTTTGACGTTTTTGTGAAAAGTCAAAATTTTGTCCGAAACGTGATGCCATAGTATACTATGATATTTCAACGCGTTTTGGATGCGTTTTTGACGTTTTTATGAAAACTCAAAATTTCATCAGAAACGCGACGCTGTAGTATACTTTGACGTTTTGGTGTGTTCTGGACTTATTTTTGACATTTTCGTGAAAAGTCAAAATTTTGTCCGAAACACAACGACATACTATACAATGACATTTCCATGCTTTCTGGGTGCGCTTGTGACATTTTCTTGAAACGTCAAAATTTTGTACGAAACGCGACGCAATACTACACTATGGCGTTTTGAAGCGTTCTGGACGCTTTTTTGGGTTTTTTGTGAAAAGTCAAAATTTTGTCCGAAACGCGACGCCATAGTATCCTATGATGTTTTGATGCGTTCTGGATGCGTTTGTGACGTTTTCATGAAAAGTCAGAATTTTGGCCGAAACTCATCGACATGCTATAATATGACGTTTTGACGATTTCAAACAAACCATTAAATTACGTAAGTATTAAACTAGAATGATGTTGAGACAATTTTATTATGATTTTGAAAAGGTTTTGTTTAATGCTTACTTTTTTGTTTTATGGTTCGGATGGCTGACTTCGTTTTCCTGTGGACGGTGTGCTGATGTCAGGTCATCCTGTGTGGAGGTTGAAAAAATTGTCCAAAAGAATTGTAGTATAATGTCCTCAAATGTTTTTTTTTAAATGCCAAATACGACGGACAAAATTTCAAAAAACTACATATACATTTTTTTAAACATCAGTTTAACCAAAAGTGCTGATTGTCTTCCCAAAAGTGATGAACGTGTTTTTCTAAAAACATCAAAAATGATTTTTTTTAAAAACATAATTGTCATCAAAAACAATGACAAATGACATTTTTCAAAAAGCTACAAAAGTATGTCAAAAGATTCTTTTCACAAAGTAACAATTTTTTTAAACGTTCAAAAAAGACGAATATCATAATTTCTCCAAAATCACAAATAAATGGTTTTCCACTAAATTCCTTTTTTTTAAAACAACAAAGGTAATTTTTCAAACACAACAACAAAATCTGTCAAAAAAACAAGTAAAAACATGAAAATAACTTTTTTCTTTCAAAAAACACAAAAACAATGTCATTTTTAACAACAGACAAAACCATAATTGTTTTTAAAAACGCTGATTTTTCAAAAAAAACCTATCAAAAAAACTACAAAATGGTTTTCAAAAAATATCAAAAATGACCAAAAAAACATCAAAACTACAACGACAATTTTACACAACAAAAATCTTTCTTTCGACAAATGTAAAAAAAAACGGCAACAACATTTTCAAAAAATAAATAAAACATTATTTTTAAAATCAATGAAAGAAAATTCCAAAAAATTATGAAAACATGTACAGAAAAATGTTTCAAAATATATTTTCCAGTATTATTGATAAAACATTAAAAAACAATGAAAATATTATTTTCAAAATCAATGAAAAATAAATGAAAATTGAAAAAATTATGGAAAAAATACAGTAAAAAATGTTTCAAAAGATATCTTTTTCACTGTTATTGAAAAAACATTAAAAAAACAACAAAGCACGTATTTTCGTACATAGTATGTTAGATCATCGTCGTCAAAAATGATGAAAAAATGTCACAGTATGTTGTCAAAAATGTCAAAAACGGCATAAAATAGTATGATGTCAAAATAACCAACAAAGTTATAGTATAGTATGTCATCAAAAATGCTAAAAAAATATCATAGCACAGTATGTCGTTAAAATTTAAGAAAAATATTATAATAACAACATGTTGCCGAAATGTCCAAGCAATGTCACAGTATAGTATGTTGTCGAAAAATCACGAAAAAAGTCATAGTATTAGTAAGTCAGCAAAGATCATGAAAAAACGTCATTATGTATTCAAAAATGTCAAAAGAAAACTTCATAGTATAAAATGTCATCAAAAACACTGAAAAAAAATGTCAGATTAAGGCGTCACAAAATTGGTCCTTTGTAATGACATATCCTGCACATGTGACGTGTTTGTCATCAAGCGTCTGGCTCTTCTGCCTGAACTGGGAAACCGATTTTGAACTTTTCTTCTCACTTGTTATAGTTGCATCTGTTCTGTCTGACCTGTGCTTAACTTTGTTGTTTCCAGGCAAAATCTAATATTTAACTATGAATCTCTATCCTTTGAATCTCCAGTCTTTCTCAGTAACTCCCTCATATTGATTTTTATATCTCTAGGTACATTATCCGGTCTGACCCGCTGGCACACATGCCGGACGACGCACAGGTGGGGCAGACACCTTGCACCAGGAACCACCAGGACTTTGGCTTAGAGACAAGAGACGAGACTCACCTATGAGGCCGCCTGTCGCACTCAACACTCTCGCCCCACAAGGGACGACGGCGCTCGTTTGTCTCATGCAGTCTTGTCTAGGACCAAGAAGTGTCGCCCATGGTGAATGTGCTTTCTGTGTCTCAGACCAGAAACTATGAATAATTTAAGAGGCAGTGCAGAGAAACCAGCTGTTCCCCTCTGAGCTGCTACAGGAGGATGCATGATGAGTGCCTCGCCATCGACCCCGTCACCCACTGCACGCCCTGTGTACGAGCACGTGTCAACATCGCTTTACAATCTGAAACCGAGAAGTTATTTGTTAAAAAAAAAAAATGTTGCAGTCGCTATGGTTTTGCTTTCAGGGTAGCTCACATGGCTAGTTGCTAACTGTCGCGCCGGTTTTACGTCTCATGTTAAGTTTTGCTGTTGTTATGAAGAAAATATCTGTGAATTCACTACAAATCGGGGTTTCTGGGTAGTTTGTGCTGGAACAGACTTCCTTAACACACTTTATCACCTGTTAATTGTCATTATCGTTATCATTTTTAACAAACTGTTATCTGTGAATACACATTGGCACTTTCATCAGCAATGGCAGCATTTTTTTGTCAAAATGATTGAAGTAATTATTTAAGAGTCTGAAGTTATTTCAGTTTTCTGTTCTGTCTGTTGTATTTGTTTTAAAGTACATAACCTGTCTGTGCCATTCTGCATAGATGTTGAAGTATCAGTGTTTATCTTTCAACCTGACCAATACCCACTTCGGTATCAGGCTTCGTTTACTGTTCAGTTACTGTATAGTTGAGTCTTATTAATCTTATATGAGAAAATGCCTGTTTTGTTTCTGTTTACATTTACGAGAGTTAAAATGTCTTTTCATGATCATAACTCTTTTACTATCTAAAGAAATAGATCAACCACATTAATTATCAGTGATTAATTTTGTTTTAGACAAAGCATTGTCAGTCACAGTCAGGTTTAACTGTTTTTTTTATCATTGTATAGTATAGTTTTGATTATTAGTCTTTTAGCTATAATTAAGAGTTGATGGTAAATAATGTTTTTAAATCTTCTAGTTTCAAGTTGCAGTTGAGCGGTAGCAAAACAGTTTTGCACAAACACTGTCACAGACCCAGCTGAGTCTATTTTTATCATGTAATCTACAGTGGGGTCAAAGTCTGGGACAAGACTGACCCGTTCTTTTATTTTCCAAAACATGTTCGTAACGTACTCAAGCTGAAAATGAATTTGTCTCCTTTCCTGACTGTAGAGCGACACGTTGGATACGCATGTCTTAGCGCAGTACACATTATTTCAGCTGTATATTTGGTTTGATCAGTGTAAATAGCTACTAT
>JAFBJQ010000978.1:15000-94137 GCA_016785345.1 Trinectes maculatus
CAACGTGCTTTTGCTGCCACCTGGTGGGGATAACATACAGTGCAAGAGACGTTTTCGATGGCCAGTGGAGATGCAGCCAATCCCAGCTGACATCACCCTGGACAGGAAAAAGACAAACAACCATTCACACTCACATTCACACCTGTGGACAATTTAGAGTCTCCAGTCAACCTAACCCCCATAGTGCATAGTTTTTGGACGGTGGCAGGAACCAGAGAGACACCACACAGACACAGGCACACAAAGACAGTAAATGGACACAATTTAAAAAAGAATAAAAACAATTTGTTTGTTGTTTGTTAAGTTTATGCCAAATAACCACAGCACATCCTGCTTTCATGAGACAGAAAGACAGACAAAGGGCACAGACGTCCAGAAGGACAAACAATCCTACAAGTCTGTGTGACTCTGGCGTCTGATGATCCACCAAAAACAAGACAAACGTTTTTTCCTAAGATACACACAAAAACGTGACACTATCATCCAATCCAACACACACGCCAGAGACGTCCTATACACTCTTACCATATTTTTCTTACACCTGCAGAAATGAAACGTGTACGATACAGTCATCGTTAGGTTCCCTCTAATCAGTGAATCTGTTTCCATTCATTATGTTTTAGGATCAAAGGTCGTCAAATCAACAGCAGGTCTGACACTCGTATCAGATCAGTGTGTGTGTCTACTTGATGATCACGTATGAAGAGTCAGAAAAGTTCTTACATGAAGGGATGTTCTGGCAGATCAGTACTTGTCCTTCTTGGTCACAGCAGCAGCTGAAACGCACACTGAGCAGCAACAAAGCCAAAGCAGCAACAACTGTGGAGGCAGAGAGGATTCTCGTTAACGTCAACATCCATAATTCATCATTTTCTACAGAGATAAAAGAAGAGCACTCACTCGTCATGGTGATCAGTCTCATCTATAGATGATGTAGGTCATCGACCTGAGACTCCACCTGTGGGACAGTGTTTTGATGGTCTTTCCATCACCCGAACAACCTGGTGTGAAAGAGAAACACAGTTGCTATGGCAGATCAGAGTTTGCTGTGGTGATGAGTGCTGGAGTTTAGACATTTTAAAAGCTGCTGTTCCAGTTGGTCAGTGGAGTTCGACTCAGAGAGGAAACCTGTGTCACAATGGATGATCCAGTTTTTCCTTCTCGGATTCATGAAGTCACTAAAATTCATTTTACCATCTATATGGAAAAAAATATTCGCGTAAAAAGACAAAACAGAAAATCAAAACCACTTTTTGGGAGCATTATTTTTGTGTACATACTAAAAATCAGTGTGGTGTCAACAACTGGTAAAGAAACCATGTCTCACAAATCAAACATAAATAAATGTCAGAATCAGAGAAACTTTATTTGTCCCCAAAGGACAATTCAAGAGACTGAGAGCAGCATGTTTCATATAAGAAAGATAAGGCGTCAGTGCCACAGTAAAGAAAAATGTAAAAAAAATTAAACAAGATAATAGAAACAAACATATAGATGTACACAGTATGCACAGTATATGCACAACGTTCCACTGAGGATGTGCACACAAGAGCAGCAGCACAGATAATAGGGTGCTAATGTGTGTTGTGTGTGTTTGTATCTCCCTCCCCCCGGTGTGTGTATTGGATTGATGTGTGTATGTGTGTGTGGTCTGTTCTTGCAGTCGTCGGGTAAGGTCGAAGGTCGTAACCCAAAAGGTGATTGGTTGTTGGATTACCGTGTTTATCATGGATTGGCAGTAATGAACACTGTGTTCTAGCATAAGGTTCTTCATGTGCGTTCAGTGTGCTTCGTACCAGAACCCCTTAGGCCAACCATCTATGACGGACTCTTTGGGTCGTACCATCTGATTTGCAGCCCTGTGTCTTGGACACTCGAGCTGTTAGCTGATCACCATCTGGTGATGAGCTGCGACAGATGGCAAAGAGGTCTGCCGGACAGACGTGGCAAACCCAAACCTGTAAAGCCTGTCTGCGGTCGTCATAACAACTCTGGAAGAATTTCTTGTGCATCCTTTGATCTCACCAGTACTGCCTCTAATATCACAATCAATCAGTATCACACAGAAAACTTCAGACAAGGAAACAGCTGAATTTGGTTATGTAAAATGCATTTAACATGAACAACATAACTCGTGTGACGAAGCCATTTTTTTTACTGAACAATTTCAAATTCATGCTTTTGCTGGCATCTGGTGGTGATGATGTGCAGTGAATTTATGAGTGACAACGAATTTGAGTTTTAAATGGACAGTTTTCTAAAAAATGGAAATGCCTTTGTCTGTCCTCACACATTCAATCTTTTATTGACGATAAAGTTACCCTCACATACAATTAAACACAGACCCTACACAGACCCCCCCCCCAACACCATAATGTAGCCAATCAGAAATCAAATCTTCTGTTGTTTGTAGACACAGCAGTGTCATATCAGCGGAGGCCTATCAGTTTTACACATCAGTATTAAGTCTTCAGCATTTGGTTTAGTATTGATACTTGTTTGTACCACAACAGCAGTGTTATTAGTTCTTAGTATTTATCCCCCAACAAGAGAAAACAAAGTGCTTGTGAAATACCTGTGGTTGTTCTTGAGGACAATGTACAATGTCTTAAAAGAAACTAATTTCCACTCTCCTTTGGCCCAGCACCCCTCTTGGCCTGCCACAGATGGGTGTGGATGGTCAGGGCGTCCACTAAGTCTTCAGCATTTGGTTGAGTATTGATACTTGTTTGTACCACAACAGCAGTGTTATTAGTTCTTAGTATTTATCCCCCAACAAGAGAAAACAAAGTGCTTGTGAAATACCTGTGGTTGTTCTTGAGGACAATGTACAATGTCTTAAAAGAAGCTAATTTCCACTCTCCTTTGGCCCAGCACCCCTCTTGGCCTGCCACAGATGGGTGTGGATGGTCAAGGCGTCCACGCTCAAAGACAAAGTCTTGCCATTAATGACAGTGAACTGCTTTCTATCTGAGCTGTATTTGTACAACTTGTCAATCATCTTCTTGCTGATGTTCTTGGGCCCGCTGCCGGTCAGCTTCTGGATCTCCTCAGTGTCTGAGAAGAAGGAGTAAAGGGCCCTGAACTGACAGCCGCCATCACGGAACAGGATCATCAGGTGGTTGGACTCACAATACTCCAACTCCTGATTAATGAGGAAGGAAACAGTCATTAATAATGTCAATGATATGACACATCTCTTCCCCCCACTTCTATTCAACTGATTTCTGCAATTCAATTATGTCCCTATCATATCCCTTCTCCCTCACCCACCCCAACTTACCTAATCCCTTTCTCCCATCCACTCTCCACTGTTTCAGTTTCCAAAATACTCGAGAAAATCATTGCTTCTCAGGTTCATGATCACCTTTCTCACAATAACATTTCTGAACAGTTTCAGTCTGGTTTCCGCCCACTCCACAGCACCGAAACAGCTCTAGTTAAAATCACCAACAACCTCCTCATGGCTGCTGACTCTGAACGACTTAACGTCCTCCTCCTTCTTAGTGCGACATTTGACACAATCCTTGACACCATCCTAATCGACAGGCTAATGTACATTGGATTATTTGACACACTTCTCAACTGGTTTAAATCATATCTTTCTGGCCGTATTCACTTCATCCAACTTAAAACATTCATTTCTCAGTCATCTCCCCTCTCTTCTGGTGTACCCCAAGGTACTGTCCTTGGACCCCTCTTTTTCATTATCTACCTACTCTCTCTTGGCCCTATTTTTCATAAATACAATATCCAGTTCCACTGCTACGCTGATGACACCCAGCTCTACCTGTCCACCAAACCCAACTCCTCTCTCCGTCCCACCTCACTGCCTTCAGGATATCAGATCCTGGTTCTCAAGCGACTTCCTTAAACTTAATAGTGATAAAACAGAGGTTCTTCTCATTGGCACCAAATCTACCCTATCTAAGACTAACAGTTTCTCCCCCTCCAGCAGCTACATCACTCCTGTCCTGCAACAACGCCACTGGCTTCCCATCAAACACCGTATAATTTTTTAAGATTCTCCGTCTCACTTTTAAATCCTCAGTGTCTTATTGAGCTCCTTCATGTCAAAATACCCACACATAGTTATTATTATTATAAGTACATTTAAATAGCAGGTTTTTACTTCAAAGACCTCTGGATTCAGTTTCATAAAAGGGAGGAAAACCAAAGCAGGAACAAAACTGAGAAACTGACCAATACTTTGTAAATAAGAAAATATCCAAAAGATGCCCCCCCACCCTCAAAAAATAGATTTCCAGTTCAACTATGACAAATCTAAAAAAAATGTAATAAAATACTTCAATATGGAGAATAATTCCTGAAATGTCATGAGCAATTTCATTCTTACTTTACATGAACAGGTAAATCACACAACTTCTCACATTTCATTAGTTAAATATAAATACCTCTAAGATCTGCTTCCTCTGGGGCTCGTTGACTTTACCAGCCATGCAGCAGTGAGAGATTGCATTGTGGATGATTGGCTTGTTAGACTTGGCACTAGGCTCCTTAAAGAGTTTGGGACCTAAAGGAGGAAAATTTAGAGTTAGCCGGCCTGAGCAAATTACTGCTTTGTGGGTCTACGACAGTTCTCTAAATCAACACAATCATATGAAAACTAAATGCAGTAGTACGCAGTGTACCTGATGTGACAAATTCAGAGGATTTCACTCTGAACTCAGCCTCATGTCTATGTTCCTGGTTCGGTTTTAAGGTTTTGGGCGCCAGCCTTATTTGCTCTTGTCGCATCTTCTCTGCTTTGCGCCAACGTTCCTCCTCAGCCTTTCGTCTGGTGTTGAAAAGACAACAACTGGTTGTAAGCATCATCTTGGTGGAATAACATATGAAGCCGTATGTTAATGTTGGTAAAACGGGTTACCTCGCTTCATCTCGTCTGAGCTCGGATTCAGCTTTGAGTTGTTGTTTACGCAGTCGAGCCTCTTCGGCTTTCTTCTGCTGCTTCAGCAAGAACGCTGCTCTTTTCTTAGCAATCTCATCGTCAGACTTCTGTTCATCCTAGAAAAAACAAACAGTTGAAACTTTAATTTAGTTCTGAAGTAATCAATCAGATGTTGCAATCAATCAATACTTCACATTTTCTATGTTACATTGGGTAGATTAAAAGGGAATCTTATTACTCAGACTGCTGAACTAAAATGTACATCAGTATTTTAAAATAAGGACTCAAGTCTTTTTCCACAAATAAATATGCATATTTTCAAGTACAGACATTACCTTGAAGAAGAAACTCATGACTGACTTCTGCTCTCCATCCCCTCCCTCTCTCGCTGTGTCCTCCTCCTCCTCAGGAGCTTTCAGATCAGACAGATCAACCTCGATCAGGTGGGCCTTGCTGCGCTGCACCTCCTCTGATGGTACATTCTCTTTCCCTGACCCATCCGAAGAATTGAGCTTGGACTCCCTCACGGTGCTGGACAGGCGTTCGTCAAAGGATACTTCTGGAGCAGCCAATGTTGTCAGGTCCACTCGGGTAGGCAGGCGCATGTTTGCCTGGTCATGAAAAGTTTGCCGGAAAGCAGAACTGTGAATGTTGCCAGGACCTGGTCGTTCGATTGTCAATTGTCCTGATGTGGGGTTGCTGGGGCTGTCAGACGGCTCGGTTCTTGCCCCCGCTGCACCAGCAGGGGACTGTACATTCTGTTTCATCAACATCTCCTGCTGTAAGGACAACTGCATCATCTGCTGTTGGATGCTGCTGATGGCGTCGTTTAAGAGCTCAATGGAGTGGCTGCATTCATTCAGGTCCAACTCTTCATCAAGATAGAAGCTTCCATTGTTTCCTTTTTTGTCTGCTTCCAAGGCACCTGGTGTGGTGGTTACCGCCATGTCTTTCTCCTCCCTTAATGCATCAACACATATTTCATCTTTACTTGATGGTCCTTTTTCTCCATTGATGTCATCTTTCGAGATGTCTGCTTTACATGGATTGGATAATGTGTCACTCTTGCCGCCACCGTTCTTTACAATGTGGAGGAAAGCTGCTTTCCCCAGCTTCTGCCTCTGCCTCGCTGACAAAACTTCCATCTTCTTTTTCTGGTGTTCAATTGCGCGACGCTTCTCCTCAAGCTGCATACGTAGCTGGACAAGTTCAGAGGCCAGTACATTAGCTCCACTGGCTCCATTAGCACTGGAGCGTCTGTCATGGTTGCTGCCAAAGCGCTGCTGCTGTGCTTTGCGCTCTGCAAAGGATGTCATGCGCACACGGCCACCGGCCATGCTGCTGGCCTGGGAGTGAACACTGAGACAAGGGCTGGAGCGACCACTGCAACTATTCATGTCTTTGTCCTCATGTTCTTTCACATTCATATCTTCTCGAAGTTTGGCTGATTCTTCGTCTTCGACGTTTACAGTTAAGTCTTTCCTGGGCCAATTGGGGTCTTCAGTGGTAACTGCTTCATCCAAATCATCCTCCTCCTCATCTAGGTCTTCCAGCTCAGCATCCAAGCCCTGGACAGACTTTGGTTCTTCACCATCTGAATGCAGGTAGAACCCCCCAGCTGGCTCTCTGGAAGAGACCTCCATACTGCTTCTAGTAGTGGGGGTGCAACCTGGCTGATCCTGGTGAGGATCCTCAGACCAGTCTGCCTCCTCTCCTGAAGGGGTAAATGTTTGGTTTAGGTTGCAGGGTGCTTTCCTGCGAACGGCTGATGTGGATCCATCTCCATTTGTAGATTCAGATACCACAGTGGCAGCTGCTTGAGTCCCGTCAACTCGTTTGGGAATGGCAGAACAATCAGTTCTTGCAACCGCCAAAACTGTTTCGTCCTCTTCTCGAGTGCTTACAATGCTCAGCAGGCTGTGGCCATTGACTCTGCACATTGCACCCTGCGGCAGCTGGTTGGCAGAGGTCTGGTGTTTGGGTGTGACATTCATAGCATTGGAGGCAAGGCTGTCCTTACTTATTGACCGTGCCAGACTTACACTGTCACCAGAGGCCCTGTCTGCATCACTGTCTGTGGCTGCATGCAACATGTAGGGGCTCAGCGTGGACAGTGGTCTGCAAAGAGAGAATTTGGAAATATCATTTGTAAAGCCAATCTAATATGTTTTCAATATTGTTGCATGAACATATTTCATCTAGATTTCATTTCAGGTACCGCTGCCTCTTGTCTGGCCACGCAACAACAGAGTCTCTGGTTTGTCCATCCATCTGAGTCAGCGAGTTTGAATGGTTCCTCAGACCTAGCTAGAAAACCATGAGTAATCAGGAGGTATGAAACAAGCTACATATTAACATGATGTGCTGAATATTAACCCGTAGTCTGTATTAACCTGGCATATGTGTATGCTCTAATGATATCTGTGAGTTTGCAAGAGTCTCTCAACTATTTATCGTACTTGCACCATCCTCGTGTTGCTGCTTCTGCTGCCTCTGTTGCAGGGGCAGTAGTGAGTGGGAAGGACTGAAGGTTGGACCCGGTCTAAAAGCCAAAGAAAAAACTCTGTCATCCGACTAATAAAAGCAGAACGTCCTGGCACAAACACTAATGTACGAGCCCAAGTGCACAGGGCAGGAAGTACCTGTTCCAGACTTCAGGGCTGCTCTGGTTATCAGCCATACCAGGACTGGCCAAAAAGCTGCGCTTGGTAGCGTTGGAGATGGGCACTGATGGACGGGCACTCTTGGGCTGAGCAATAGCTCGAGCTGAAGAATGGTGTCATAGGTTTAGCATTTGTAAAGTTTAATTTATCAGTCATTTGAAACAAAACATTAAAAACCGACGGTCATACTTTTACATAATACAACAACCTAAAAGCTGAAAAGCACTCAGTCACTTAACAGGTGACATTTTCATTTTGTTTGTGTGGTAGTGACACTGTGATGCTCACCATCTTTAAACTCATGGAGATCTCTGGGCTGGACAAACTCTGGCTTGACAATCTCAAACCACCAGAAGAGTTCAGCAATGAACACCATCACATTGTGCTACACAGAGAGAAACAAATGTCGTACAAAGGCAGAGCTTTAGGATTTGTATAACCGCACACCTTTTTATCAATATCTCTATGTTCATGAAAACATTTACCTTTAGCACAGGTGGCGAGTAGAGCATGTCCTCTATTGTCAGATAGAAACTTTTATTCAGGTATTTGTTGACATATTCTCTGAGCAACTGGATGTTGTGCCGTTTATCAGCAATAGAGGGCACTTCCTTCAGGCAAATATCTGATCAGACAGCCAGAGAGCAGGTCAGATTAGGACAGAGCATAATGATCTGATGGCTATAAATGTCACACAGACTGAACCAGTCCAATAAGCCATGTAAAGATACCAGCAATGGAGCAATCCAGTATTAAAAGATGTCAATTAATTTCAATGTCAGCTTGCTCTAGCTTAAAATTATTTGCGGGCAAATGATAATTAGTGTGATGTGTTTGCGAGTATGACAGCAAATGGGGCATACCCTCCAGTTTCATTAGGTCTGGACAATAGTAGTGGACCACAGTGAGGAGAGCAGCTCCATCGCAAACATCCCTCATCAGGTCTTCCAGAAGTGGGAAGAAGGCCAGCTTTTGCCCGGAAACACGTTCCTGATAATACCGCACCTAAACACCAGGGGGAGGATAACACCGTTAAAACACAACAACACATCCCACAATGGTATGACAGCTAATGATCTAATGATGTATTCATCAGATCAAGGTTGATTTCGAAACTAGTAAACGAAACTAGTATAATATATATGTCATGCTGTTTCTATGTACTGTATGATCGAACCTTGTTGATCCAGAATATTAAGGTATTGTTCAGGACATAGTGCAGCTTCTCTGAGGCACTGGAGGTAGAAAAGAACTTGGGAGAAGCCACCATTTTCTCAACGCTGATCACTTCCACTGTGTAGGCCATCATCAGGGCATTGATCATGGACATGTGAGCACTCTGGCAGACAAAGAAACAGATGACCACTCAATTTGAGTGGATTACAACAATCGAAATTTCAATGTGTTAACAGGAATGGAACATAAATAATTATTGTATTTTGTTTTTTGTGTATTTTATATAGGGCTATGGCAGAAAATAAGACCTGGTATTTATCTCCTTTTCTGAAGAACAAGGTAGAACTGTTACAGACACTGTCATGGCCTGACTGATGGTGACATGTGTCCGATGGACAAACCGGATTTGTCATATCAGTACCATGGACTTAAATTTGAACCAGAGAAGATGCTGATGATCGATTAGTGTGCACCAATTAAACAAAACGTTAATTTACAACTCAGGCATCAGTGGCAGGCCAAGCATTTACCATTTTGATGGGCAAAAAGGTCAGATCTTCTTCTGTGACAGGAGTACCATCAATCTCTACGACAGAAATCCCTTTCCGGGACAGAGCCTGGATGACTGACAGGTGGGACTGAAGAGAGGCTGCCTGCTCCGTCTTAAGGATGAGGGTGCAGACACGACAGTAGAGCTCGCTGGACAGCAGCAGGCAGATGACAGAAGGCTTTATTTGTTCCTGGTCATCATGATCTGTGTGGAATGGGTCTCGCAAGTCCTCCAGAATATGGTCTGCAAAATGAAAGTGTTGTTCATTGAGCTATCTTGCACTGACATGTGCTACTGAAGTCATATCAACAGTCTAGCTTTCAAATTGTGATAAAAATAAAGCAGGAAAACAACAAAACAACACGATGACATCTTCGTCTGCTCAGATCCCATCTGTCAAACTACTGTCAGCTCAATACATTTCTATTCTCCTAGGTAAACAAACCATACACGTTTACAACGAGATACACAAAACCTTTCGAAATAGTCTCGCTGGTCTTGCTGACTCTAAACTATAAGTCTCACTGCTTCCAAAGTTACAGTGTAAGAATCCTGACAACATTCCCTCTGTTTTGATGTATTTTTTGTCTATGTGGGGCAAAAGTGGTCCGATTAACAGCAAGTTGTTTGTGAGAGTTTTGCATTTTCCTCCAGCCTCTCTCCACTCTATCTCCCGCAATACACACTCATGTAAAACTCCAAGATGGCGGAGAGTCCTTCAGTCTCCGGAGCTTTGCTCAGCTGGTCCACTCATTAATGTTCATCATCTCCACTTACCGATACCATAGGCTTTGGCAAACAGCCACCGGAGGTTGGCAGCTATTTTGGCTCTGGTGGAGTCATACAGCTCCATTGGTGAAGCAGCCATTGTGCTCTTTGCAACACCAACAGGATCCATTTCTCTCCTGGTGCTGTCCCCACCAGCACACAAATCAACATCCATTTTTAAAATCTGACAACAGACAAGATGTTACGGTAATGCAACAGAGCCAAAACACATCACATTACTGTCACCAGTAACTAGTATTATTAATTAAAGTTCCTTTGATCTCACTAAACTGCCTCTAATGTCAGATGTCATGGAATGACATCACAAATGACAATGGTGGTTGGCAAACAACTAGATGCTTTATTGCCAAATCACATTACACCACATGAAATTACAACATCTATTCTTCCCTATTTGTCACCTTTAATGATGAGTGTACCAGGGGTGCTAGGGACCTACTCTCGCATACACACATACATTCAGATCTTAGTCAGACTGAGCGTCACATGACCAGGACTGAAATCTAAAAGAATCACAGGGGATTAACACACAAAACTTCAGACAAGGAAACAGATGAATTTGGTTATGTAACATTCATTCAAGATAACCTCAGCAACGCATTGTGATTTAATCAGATCAGAACATAACTCGTGTGTCGTTTTTTTTTTTACTGAACAATTTCAAGTTCATGCTTTTGCTGGCGTCTGGTGGTGATGATGCGCAGTGAGCATGAAACTTATTTAATTAGAGAAGCTTGAGTTTTTATGAACAGTTTTCTAAAAAATGAAATGTCTTAGTATCTGTCCTTCAAGCTCACACATACAATCTTTTATTGACGATAAAGTTACCCTCACATACAATTAAACACAGACCCTACACAGACCCCGCCCCCACCCCCCAACACCATAATGTAGCAAATCAGAAATCAAATATTCTGTTGTTTGTAGACACAGCAGTGTCATATCAGCAGAGGCCTATCAGTGTTACGCATCAGTATTAAGTCTTCAGCGTTTGGTTTAGTATTGATACTTGTTTGTACCACAACAGCAGTGTTATTCGTTCTTAGGATTTATCCCCCAACAAGAGAAAACAAAGTGCTGGTGAAATACCTGTGGTTGTTCTTGAGGACAATGTACAATGTCTTAAAAGAAACTAATTTCCACTCTCCTTTGGCACAGCAGCCCTCTTGGCCTGCCACAGATGGGTGTGGATGGTCAGGGCGTCCACTTTCAAAGACACAGTCTTGTCATGGATAACAGTGAACTGCTTTCTGTCTGAATTGTATTTGTACAACTTGTCAATCATCTTCTTGCTGATGAAACAGATGAATTTGGTTATGTAAAATGCATTCAAGATAACCTCAGCAACGCATTGTGATTTAATCAGATCAGAACATAACTCGTGTGTCGTTTTTTTTTTACTGAACAATTTCAAGTTCATGCTTTTGCTGGCATCTGGTGATGATGATGCGCAATGAGCATGAAGCTTATTTAATTAGAGAAGCTTGAGTTTTTTATGAACAGTTTTCTAAAAAATGAAATGTCTTAGTGTCTGTCCTTCAAGCTCACACATACAATCTTTTATTGACAATAAAGTTACCCTCACATACAATTAAACACAGACCTTACACAGACCCCGCCCCCCCCCCAACACCATAATGTAGCAAATCAGAAATCAAATATTCTGTTGTTTGTAGACACAGCAGTGTCATATCAGCAGAGGCCTATCAGTGTTACGCATCAGTATTAAGTCTTCAGCGTTTGGTTTAGTATTGATACTTGTTTGTACCACAACAGCAGTGTTATTCGTTCTTAGGATTTATCCCCCAACAAGAGAAAACAAAGTGCTGGTGAAATACCTGTGGTTGTTCTTGAGGACAATGTACAATGTCTTAAAAGAAACTAATTTCCACTCTCCTTTGGCACAGCAGCCCTCTTGGCCTGCCACAGATGGGTGTGGATGGTCAGGGCGTCCACTTTCAAAGACACAGTCTTGTCATGGATAACAGTGAACTGCTTTCTGTCTGAATTGTATTTGTACAACTTGTCAATCATCTTCTTGCTGATGTTCTTGGGCCCGCTGCCGGTCAGCTTCTGGATCTCCTCAGTGTCTGGGAAGTAGGAATAAAGGGCCCTGAACAGACAGCGGCTGTCACGGAACAGGATCATCAGGTGGTTGGACTCACACTTCTTCATCTCCTGCTCAATGAGAGGTTAGAGAACTTTATTAGTCAGCGTGATTACACAACATTGGTACATTTACCTAATCCAAGACAGTTGATAAGTGTTCTGTTGATAAACAGTTTTAATGGCGGCTCCTTTCTCAGCTTCCGGAAGCAACTTCTGAAACATCTTTTTCAAAGATTTTTTAATTCACATAAACAGTTAAATCAAACAACTCCTCACACGTCCTGAGTTAAACATCAAATACCTGTAGGATCTGCTTCCGCTGGTGCTCGTTGAACTTGCCAGGCATGATACAGGAACAGATTGCATTGTAGATGACTGACTTGTTCGACTTGGTGTTGGGATCCTTTGAGAGTCTTAAACCTAAGGAGGAAAGTGAGAGTTAGACAATCTGAGCACAATACTGCCAAGAGAGAGTCCGACAGCTCTCCAAATCAGCACTATCAAAGAAAGCTAAATGCAGCATTAAAGAAGTAGTACTCAGCGTACCTGATGTGAAACTTTCAGAGGATTTCTCTCTGAAATCAGCCTGGGTCCTATGTTCCTGGTTTGGCTTTAATGTTTTGGGCTTCAGCGGGCCCTTCTCCACAACCTTCTTTGGCTGCTTCTCCTGCTGATAGACCTGCTTTATTTGCTCCCATCGTGTCTTCTCTGTTTTGCAGCAGTGCTCTTCCACATCCTTTTGTCTGATGTTGAAAAGACAACAGCTGGTTGTAAGCATCATCTTGGTAGAATAACATATGAAGCCGTTTGTTAATGTGTGTAAGATGAGTTACCTCGCTTCATCTTGTTCGGATTCCGATTCAGCTTCGAGTTGTTGTTTACGCAGTTGAGCCTCTTCGGCTTTCTTCTGCTGCTTCAGCAAGAACGCTGCTCTTTTCTGAGCAGTCTCATCGTCAGACTTCTGTTCATCCTGGAAGAAGAAAAACAGTTGAAACTTTAAAATAGTTCTAAAGCAGTCAATCTGACATTACAATCAATTACGGGTTTACAAGTACGTTTAAATTAGGTAGATAAAAATTGAATTTCATTACTCAGATGCTTCTCCACTGAAACGAGAATCGGTTTTCAGAATGATAAAAACAAAATTCTTTACACAAAAAAACTTGGATATTTTCAAGTACAAACATTACCTTGAAGAAGAAACTCATGACTGACTTCTGCTCTCCATCCCCTCCCTCTCTCGCTGTGTCCTCAGCAGCCTCCTCCTCCTCAGGAGCTTTCAGATCAGACAGATCAACCTCGATCAGGTGGGCCTTGCTGTGCTGCGCCTCCTCTGATGGTACATTCTCTTTCCCTGACCCATCCGAAGAATTGAGCTTTGACGCGTTCTGGGTGGGGCTGAGAATTCTGGACTCCTGTCGACTTTGCTCTATAGCTATTTTCAGCTCTGATGGTTCAGACCTGTGGCCTTTGGCCTGAGGGCGGGACTGTACATTCTGTTTCATCAACATCTCCTGCTGTTCGGACAACTGCATCATCTGCTGTTGGATGCTGCTGATGGCATTTTTTACGAGCTCAAAGGACAAAATGCACTTATTCAGGTCCCACTCACCATCAAGAAAGAAGCTTCCAATGTTTACTTTCTTGTCTGTTTCCAAGGCACCTGGCGGGGTGGTTGCCACTACCTTTTTGTCCTCCCTCAATGCATCAACACATATATCATCTTTTCTTGATGGCTCTTTTTGTCTGCTGACCTCGTCTTTAGAGAAGTCATCTTCAAGTAAACATCAAACAACGATTAATGATTTAACAACTTCTATAATATAGATCAGTGAACAATGTGTAATGTTGGAGTGGTGTAGAGAAGAATGCACTGTGATTTGGTGAAAGGAGGTCTGATGTAACAACAGGATCTGTTTAAAACCAATGTGGTAAGTGATGTTACACAGTTGTGCAAAGTTGTGGGGGTGTGTGTTGCGAATTGAGAATGTTGTGATGTGGTGTAATGGAATTGGATTCAGCAGTAATACTCTTAAAAGGTTGTTTGCTAACTGCCATTAAACAATGGAAAAAGTTGGTGAGTAACATTTTTTGTTTCTACCTTTGTTTATGATTTGCTGGAGATCTGCCTCTTTGCTGGAGAACTTTCTAATTATCTTCTTCTGTCGCTCAATTATGTGTCCCTTCTGCTCCAGCTGCATATGTAGCTGGAGAAGTTCAGAAGACAGTCCATTAGTGAGCGTGAGACTTGCCAGATCCTGGTGAGGATCGGCAGACAAGTCTGCCTCCTCTCTTGAAGGGATAGCTCCATTGCTACCATCGCCTGTGCATATGCATCCATCCAATGGTGGGGAGGGGCTCTGGTCTCTCTTAAGGCTCCTGGAAGACGCCAAGATCCCATTGATCTCTGTCCCATCTGGAGTGGTCCTTTGGGAACTAGAGGCACTGGGGCATAGGTCATGGTTGCTGCCAAGGTGTTGCACCTTGCCACTGGCCATGCTGCTGGCCTGGGAGTGAACACTGAGACAAGGGCTGGAGCGACCACTGCAACTATTCATGTCTTTGTCCTCATGTTCTTTCACATTCATATCTTCTCTGATTTTGGTGGGTTCCTCTTCGTTGTCTTCATTTACATCTTTACTGGGCCAATTGGGGTCTTCAGTGGCAACCGCTTCATCCAAATCTTCTTCCTTCTCATTCAGGTCTTCCAGCTCAGCATCCAAGACCTGGACAGAGTTTGGTTCTACACCATCTGAATGTGGGTAGAACCCCTCAGCTGGCTCTCTGGAAGACAGGTCCATACTGCTTTTGGTATTGGGTGTGAAAACTGTACGACCCTGGTGGGGGCCCTCAGACAAGTCTGCCTCCTCTCCTGACGGGGTAAATGATTGCAATGTTAGTTTAGGTTTGTAGGGTGCTGATTAATGCACTTAGTTTCTGTTGAGAAACTAATTGCTCTGTCCAATTAATACTTCCATTCCCATGATAAAAAAATGACATTTAATTATTTTGTTTAAAAAAGGACTAGTGTCTTATCTTTCGTCGAGACAGTAAAGACAAACTTATTGGTTGCATTATCTGTTAAATCTACTCGTGAAATTTAGCCGGGGTGTTAAGAGCAAGCCCACACATGCCCTGCTCTTCTCGCCCGGGGCAACTCCAGCAAAAGGAAGGGTCCATCCCTTCTCAAGGGCTGTGTCCGAAATCGCCCCCTAACCGCTACTCCCTACTCCCTACATAGGGGAAATAAATGTAGTGCACTATATAGTGAGCTCAACAGAAAAATCTTTCGGACACTTTCGGACACTACTCTCGGCGCCGGTAATTACGTCATCGCTGTCGCACAATTAAAACAGACCACATTATTGTCGTCTCACAAAATACTTGTTTGTTTACCACTGCATTTTTATTAAATTAGAGGCTTTTGATTACTTTCCTGTACTTTTTATTTTCGTATTTTTTATATTTTATAATATTTATGTATATTTCCCTCCCGTCCGTCCGCTATTTTCACGTCCGCGCAGCCCAGAGAATATCTGGCAATGCATGATGGGATATCTTGGTCCGGTTAGTGACCATCGGATGTACACTACATTTCGCGGTGAATTGTGGGATACATTGAGTGCACTATATAGTGGACATGCTATGATCCCTAAGGTTTCGGACACCACTACAAAATGGCGTGCTCACTATATAGTGCACTATATAGGGGTTAGGGGGCGATTTCGGACACAGCCAAGGAGTTTTGTTCCAGACCTTTAACTTGACTGATGCTAAAACTATGGTCATACTTTTTACTATACAACAACCTGTGTTACCATAAAAGCTGCAAAGCACTCAGCAAAGCACTCAAAGCAGTCACTTTCACTTGGGTGATATTTTCATCTTGTATGTGTAGTAGTGATGCTCACCATCTTTAAACTCATGGAGATCTTTGGGCTGGACAAACTCTGGCTTAGCAATCTCAAACCACCAGAAGAGCTCAGCAATGAACGCCATCACATTGTGCTACGCAGAGATAACAAACATGATACAAAAACAGACTTTGTCGTACAACCACATGTCTTTTTTATCTTTGATGTTGAAAACGTTAAGATTTTTGTACCTTTAGCACGGGTGGCGAGTAGAGCATGTCCTCTATTGTAAGATAGAAACTTTTGTTCAGATACATGTTGACAAAGTCTCTGAGCAGCTGGATGTTGTGCCGTTTATCAGCGATAGAGGGCACTTCCTTTAGGCAAATATCTGATCAGACAACAAGAGAGCAGGTCAGATTAGGACATATCTGATGGCTATAAATGTCACACAGACTGAACCAGTCCAATAAGCCATGTTAAGATGCCAGTAATGGAGCAAATCATCACGAGAACCTGGACATTCAGTTCAGTGTCAGCAAGGATGCTCTATCTTAAAATTATTTGCGGGCAACTGTGCTGAAACTGTGTTTCTGAGTATGACAGCAAATGGAGCATACCCTCCAGTTTAATGAGGTCTGGGCAGTAGTAGTGGACCAAAGTGAGGAGAGCAGCTCCGTCGCAAACATCCCTCATCAGGTCTTCCATATGAGGGAAGGCCAGCTTTCGCCCAGAAGCGCGTTCTTGATGATATCCCACCTAAACACCAGTGATAGCATTATTATTTAGTGGCATGTAAATGTGACTATCGTCAGCATAAAATTGGACTGCAATGCCATGTTGTTGGAGAATAGAACCAAGCGTTAGTAGGTAAAGTGAGAGGAGAGACCCCAATGCTCAAGTCAAGTATCTCAAAAACCAGATCAAGGTTGATTCCCAGACTAGCTCCTCCTCCTCTCAAGAACACAATTTGCATACATCAAGTTATCGGTTATTAATTCTGAATGATGCAGTCTGAGAAATAGAAATAGAATAGATAAATTCTAACCCATGACCATGACCAGCTATGCCTACAGTAACAAATTAGAGAATAAAAAACAGTAGCATATATGTCATGCTGTTTTTATGACTGTGTGATCGAACCTTGTTAATCCAGAACATCAAGCTATTGTTCAGGGCATAGTGCAGCTCCTCGGAGGCCACCATTTTCTTAATGCTGATCACTTCCACTGTGTGGGCCATCATCAGAGCATCGATCATGGATGTGTGAGCACTCTGGAGACAAAGAGATGACAGTTAACCTTCAGTGGATTTCAACAATAGAAACCACGATGTGTTTACAAGTATGGAATATAAATTAATGTACCTTCTTTGTATAGAGCTATGGCAAGTAAGACTGGGTTTTTCTATTTTACTACTGAATGAGGTAGAACTATTAGACAGTAAACCCTGATTTATGCTTCGGCATCAATTCATAAGCTTTATCAATGTTCATTGCTGGTAATTAAGCAGTAACTGGTAGAAGTCTCAGTTTCTGCCCATCTATGTTAAAACACATGCCTAGAGATTTTATAAAGCAGGTCTGACACTTATGTACGTAAGTACGCTAACGTTTTTACTGCATGTGGCAGATAACTCATGGTGTCTGATGAACAAAATGGATTTGAACATCAGTAATATGAACAATTAGTGTGCACTGATTAAACAAAACGTTGATTTTCTACTCAGTGGCATCAGTGACATTTACCATTTTGATGGGCTTACAGGTGAGGTCTTCTTCTGTGACAGGTGTACCATCAATCTCCATGACAGAAATCTCTTTCCAATACAGAGCCTTGATGACTGACAGGTGGGACTGAAGAGAGGCTGCCTGCTCCGTCTTAAGGATGAGGGTGCAGACGCGACAGTAGAGCTCGCTGGACAGCAGCAGGCGGACAACAGAAGGCTTTATTTGTTCCTGGTCATCATGATCTGTGTGGAACGGGTCTCGCAAGTTCTCTGGAATATGGTCTGCAAAATGTGTGCAAGTGTGGTTAGTTGAACGATATGGCAATGACATGGGCTACTTTAATCATAAACAGAGTTTAGCTTTCAAATTGTGGTAAAACAGGAAAACAAACAAAACTATGACATCTCTGCTCAGAGCCCGTCTGTCAAACTCATTGCAGTCATTGGAGCAGAGTGCTCTCTGTGTCATATTTGTCCTGTCAGCTTCACGCGAGCACAAGCTTTCTCTTCTCCAAGGTGATCCAAACAAACAAGTTTAAAATGAGTCCAATACACACGTCTCCAGGATGGATGGGTGATGTAGCATGTACACACACAGACATACTGAGTATACAATACACACATCATGAGATTGCTACCGTTTCTGTACAATGGACATACAGTGTGTGTGTGTGTGTGTGTGTGTGTGTGTGTGTGTGTGTCCTACAGTCCAAACAGAGTGAAGAATCAGTTCTGAGAGTTTGATTGACAGGTCACTGACAGACAGTTTGATTGACGGGTCACTGACAGACAGTTTGATTGACGGGTCACTGACAGACTGTTTGATTGACAGGTCACTGACAGACTGTTCGATTGACAGGTCACTGACAGTTTGATTGACGGGTCACTGACAGACAGTTTGATTGACGGGTGACTGACAGACAGTTTGATTGACGGGTCACTGACAGACTGTTTGATTGACAGGTCACTGACAGACTGTTAGATTGACGGGTCACTGACAGGCAGCAGCTTTGTTCAAATCAAACCACCATACAGAGAAACAGCCCTGATCGCCGTCCCTGATCTACACCTTCTAACTGCTGAACTATAGGTCCTGTCGATAAGCGGAGCACCGTGAGCGACCTGAGAACCTGCTGAACAAAACCATGTCAAATGTATGTGGGTAACTTTAGAGCTGTGGCCACAGGAGTGAGAAAGGTGTGTGAATCTGAGATTTCCCAGAATCTTCAGGCTTCAGTTAACATTGGGGCCTATGGGGAGAGTCAGTGGGGCACCTGTGGATCCAGGCCTCGCTGAGCCTAAACTATAAGTCTCACGTCTTCCAAAGTTACACTGTAAGAATCCTGACAAAATTCCCTACGTTTTGATGTATTTTTTGTCTATGTGGGGCAAAAGTGGTCCGATTAACAGCAAGTTGTTTGTGAGAGTTTTGCATTTTCCTCCAGCCTCTCTCCACTCTATCTCCCACAATACACACTCATGTAAGACTCCAAGATGGCGGAGAGTCCTTCAGTCTCCAGAGCTTTGCTCAGCAGGTCCACTCATTAATGTTCATCATCTCCACTTACCGATACCATAGGCTTTGGCAAACAGCCACCGGAGGTTGGCAGCTATTTTAGCTCTGGTGGAGTCATACAGCTCCATTGGTGAAGCAGCCATTGAGCTCTTTGCAACACCAACAGGATCCATTTCTCTCCTGGTGCTGTCCCCACCAGCACACAAATCAACATCCATTTTTAAAATCTGACAACAGACAAGATGTTACGGTAATGCAACAGTTAAAGTAAACATTAAGGACACAGTCAGTAAGAACCATTCACAATGAATCAATAAGTCAACTTTTATGTGCACGGGGTCCAAAACACATCACATTACTGTCACCAGTAACCAGTATTATTATTTAAAGCTCCTTTGATCTCACCAGCACTGCCTCTAATGTCAGATGTCATAAAATGACATCACAAATGACCCTGGAGTTCATTTTTATTCAAGTAATGTTAACGTCAATATTTCATAATTTTTTTCAGATATTAAGGAAGTGTCCTCACCCATGATTGTGATCAGGCTCATAGATGATGTAGGTCATCGACCTGAGACTCCACCTGTGGGACAGTGTTTTGATGGTCTTGTGATCACCTGAACAACCTGGTGTGAAAGAGAAACACAGTTGCTATGGCAGATCAGAGTTTGCTGTGGTGATGAGTGCTGGAGTTTAGACATTTTAAAAGCTGCTGTTCCAGTTGGTCAGTGGAGTTCGACTCAACGTGGGTTCAGCTGTTTAAATCTATTCAGAGAGGAAACCTGTGTCATTGGATGATCTAGTTTTTCATTTCTGATTTATGATGATTCACTAAACCCTGTGGGATTAATTTTCCTACATATATATATGAAAGAGCTAGTCGGCCCCTGAATCTCCCAGTTTAATGATTCAAATTCTCCTACTGAATCCCGTATGAAAAGCATGGAACAAGAGAAAGCCCAGGTTAAAAACAACAAAACTACAGCTTCCTAGCTCGAACGGTGGTCTGGATCTCCCCAACATTACACCGTATCAACTAGCATCGGTCAAGGAGGATCCTACTTCTATTTTAGAAAAGTTTAGAAACGTTAAAGACCTCAGACCTCTGACTAAGCAAACTCCTTGAACTGCGTCGTGATCCCAGGTTGCTTGCACAGCAGAGGAGAGGCAGTGACATCACCTGGCAGTTCAGGGGCATCAGTTGCAAAGCATTGGAGCATTTTTGTACAAGTCAATACTTGAGGCGAGTATCGGACCAAATCGGATTGGTGTCGGGACAACCAATTTTAAAAAATAAAAAATAAAATTGTGACTTATTGACTTGAATATTTATTCAATTTTGGTTCTTCCATTTTAAAATAGCAGTATAACCATGTTATTACGTTCTTTTCTTATTGTATTTGCACAGCTTTGGAAGTAGATTTATTCAGTAGCTCTTTGACCCATGAACAACACTGACAGGAAATGTTGGAAGGCCTTCGGCCACACATAATTTATTTTGGAATTACAACATTGTTAACAAAGCAAAAACAAAAAATCGTGCTGCTGTGTCAGTCATCAATTGCAAAGCCTGTATTTGTAATGATGGCCTCCAAACAATTCCTGTAATTGTTCAGAAGCTTATGTCCTTAGGAAGTTTTAACTGCTCTTCCTTGGCAAAAGCTTCAAGATCCTTACAGGTGGAAGACCTCCTTGCTGTGACCCTCTTCTTGAGTTGCGGCCATAAGTTCTCAATGGGGTTGAGATCACGACATTGACTAGGCAATTCCAAAACGTCCACATCATCATCACCGCCTTGAAAGCGTTATTTCACCAACTTGGCCATATATTTTGGATCGTCCTGTTGACATGTCCAACGCTCCCCCAGGTCCAGAGTCTCAGCTGACTTGATGTTTTCTTTCAGAATCTTGAGATACTGCTCTTTTTTCATGATGAGGTCCACTTAAACCAAGCTGCCAGTACCACCTTCTGCAAAGCACCCCCAGAACATTAGGCTGCCACCCCCCTGCTTTATGGTAGGGATGGTGTTCTTTGCTATTTCTTTTGCCACACAAAAGCCACACCTCTGTGCTCATAAAACTCAAACTTTGTTTCATCTGACCAAAGAACAGATGACCAGAAGCTTTCATCTTTTTGTATGTGAGCCTTTGCAGAGGCTCGGCGGGCTTTCTCATGCCTTCGCTGATGGAGTGGAGTCTTTCTTGGTCGATGTTCATTAAGGGCATCTAGATGTAGCGTCCGATTGATCTGGACTTGTCGCTGAATCTTTCAGGCAAGCCGAGTTGACACTGTTGCCTTCCGGCCCCGTCCTTGGAGAGTTTTCAAGGCCGGTAAAAAATTCTGTTAAAACTGGCTCTTCAAACTGTTTGGATTTTTTTTTTTTGTATCCTTTTCCTTCCTTTTGGGCATCAATGATCCGTGGTAGCAGGTCCTCACTGTGCTCTTTGGTCTTTGTCCTTTTTTTAGAAATAAAGAGGACAAAGATATAACCTCCTTGGTCTAAAAACAAGACCTTATCTGAAAAATGTAAACTGAAAACTTTAACTTTAATAAAGTTTTCGTACCTTTAGCGCAGGTGGCGAGTAGAGCATGTCCTCTATTGTCAGATAGAAACTTCAGATACACATTGACAAGTCTCTGAGCAGCCGGATGTTGTGCCGTTTATCAGCAACAGAAGGCACTTTCCTCAGGCAAATATCTGATCAGACATCCAGAGAGCAGGTCAGATTAGGAGATAGCATGATGATCTGATGGCTATAAATGTCACACAGACCGAACTGTCTGGAGAGGGAACGCAGATTGTGGAGAGTCATTAACCTAGAAACAAAGCAAGTAAGGTGTAAGGTGATCAAGTAGTACTCACAACTTACTCTGCTTTGTCACCAGGACCTGGACGACCGACAACACCAGTGGTTGATCTTGAGGCCAATGGAGAAGAAGATGCTTTATTATCATCGTACAGAATACAATGAAACTTCCACTCACCTTTGGCCCAGCACTTTTCTTGGCCTGCCACAGATGGTTGTGGATGGTCAGGGCGTCCACTCTCGAGGACAACGTCTTGCTATAAATGACAGTGAACTGCTTTCTGTCTGAATTGTATTTGTACAACTTGTCAATCATCTTTCTGCTGATGTTCTTGGGCCCGGTGCCGGTCAGCTTCTGGATCTCCTCAGTGTCTGGGCGGGAGAAATAAAGGGCCCTGAACTGACAGCCGCCATCACGGAACAGGATCATCAGGTGGTTGGACTCACACGTCTTCATCTCCTGCTCAGTGGGAAGTTAGAAAATTGTATTAGTCAGGGTGATTACACGACATAAGTACATTTACCTAATATCCCTTGTGGATTATAAGATTATAGATATAAGAATCAGAAAAAAAGCCTTGTTTTTAGAAGTTAAATGTAGCAAAACTTTCACCTTCTGGAAGCAACTTCTGAAACATCTTTTTCAAAGATATTTTAATTCACATAAACAGTTAAATCAAACAACTGCTCACACGTCCTGAGTTAAACGTCGAGTACCTGCAGGATCTGCTTCCTCTTGGGCTCGCTGAACCTGCCAGGCATGATGCAGGAACAGATTGCATTGTGGATGACTGACTTGTTTGACTTGGTGTTGGGATCCGTTAAGAGCCTGGGACCTAAAGGAGGAAAAGTTAGCACAATACTGTCCAATGAGTCTCCGACAGCTCTGGAAATCAGCACTATCAAAGAAAGCTAAATGCAGCATTCAAGAAGAAGTACTGAGCGCAGTAACTCAATTTTGATTTCAGAGGTGGGGGGGGGGGCAGCCAATCGAGGAGCTTGTGTCTCTGTTTCCTGTAGCGTAACATTGTTTTGGAACTGCAGGGCCCTTTGAAAAAGTGCAGGGGGACATGTCTGCCGTGCCCCCCTCCCCCAAACTACATCCCTGACTCCACGTACCTGAGGGTCTATGTTCCTGGATTGGCTTTAGGGTTTTGGGCTTCAGCGGGCCCTTCTCCACAACCTTCTTTGGCTGCTTCTCCTGCTGATACACCTGCTTTATTTGCTCCCACCGTCTCCTCTCCGCTTTGCGCCAAGGCTCCTCCACTGCCCTGCGTCTGATGCTGAAAAGACAACAGCTGGTTATAAGCATCATCTTGGTGGAATAACATATGAAGCCGTATGTTAATGTTGGTAAGATGAGTTACCTCGCTTCATCTCGTCTGCGCTCGGATTCAGCTTGGAGTTGCTGTTTGCAGACGTGAGCCTCGTCAGCTTTCTTCTGCTGCATCAGCAAGAACGCTGCTCTTTTCTGAGCAGTCTCCTGCTCCACCTTCTGTTCATCCAGGAAAAAGAAAACGGTTGAAACTTTATTAAGCCAAATTCTTGCCATGAATAACAGTGAACTGCTTTCTGTCAGAGCTGTATTTGTAGAACTTGTCAGTCTGCTGATGATCTTGGGCCCATTGCCAGTCAGCTTCTGGATCTTAAGTCGTGGGGATTATATGACATTTAAATATCAGGCTTTTAAGCTAAAGACCTTTGGATCAAATTTACAGAAAGCAGGGAAATCAGAGAGGACACAAACTAAGCCATAACTTCCCTGCTCTGAAAACAAGACCTTAGATTTTAAAGGTGAGTCACTGTTTCTAATTTTTTTTATGACATCAGAAAAATTCTTTACATGAATAAATATGCATATTTTCATGTACAGACATTACCTTGAAGAAGAAACCCATGATTGACTTCTGCTCTCCATCCCCTCCCTCTCTCTCTGTGTCCTCAGCAGCCTCCTCCTCCTCAGGAGCTTTCAGATCAGACAGATCAACCTCGATCAGGTGGGTCTTGCTGCGCTGCGCCTCCTCTGATGGTACATTCTCTTTCCCTGACCCATCTGAAGAATTGAGCTCGGACTCCCTCACGGTGCTGGACAGGCGTTCGTCAAAGGATACTTCTGGAGCAGCCAATGTTGTCAGGTCCACTCGGGTGGGCAGGCGCATGTTTGCCTGGTCATGAAGCCAGAAAGCAGCACTGTGAATGCTGCCTGGACCGTCCCCAGCACCAGTGGGGGACTGTACATTCTGTTTCATCAACATCTCCTGCTGTAAGGACAACTGCATCATCTGCTGCTGGATGCTGCTGATGGCGTCGTTTAGGAGCTCAAGGGACAAGTGGTGGGTGGGTCTCAACACCTCCTTGTCCCCCCTCAGGGCACCAGCACATATATCATCTCTTCTTGAAGGTCCTTTTGGTCCAATGATCTCGTCTTTAGAAACGTCATCTTTAAGAAAACAACAATGATTATGATATCATTGATATAATATAGATGAGAGAAGAATGTGTCATGTTGAACGTGCGTTGCAGAGAAGAACGTCATATGGTTTGGTGATAAAATCTTATCGGTGTGTGTAACGACAAAATATGTTAAAATCTAAAAGTGTAAATTATGTTATGGAGTTGTGTGTAAAGCTGTTTACGACAGTTGCTAGAGACAATACTGTTTCTCGACTTTAGGGGGCCCCGTGAGCAAATCCTACATTGTGTTGCTGTATTTAGTGGGTTGACGTGGCATTTTTGTCTCTACCTGTGTTTATGATTTGCTGGAGATCTGCCTCTGGCAACTTGTGACACTGCGTCGACGACAGCACATCAATGATCTTCTTCTGTTGCTCGATGATGTGACCTTTCTCCTCCAGCTGCATATGTAGCTGGAGGAGTTCAGGAGTCAGAACATTAGTGAGCGTGAAACCTGCCTCCTCTCCTGAAGGGGGGAATGTTTGGTTTAGGTTGTAGGGTCCTTTCATATGAACAGCTGATGTGGATCCATCTCCTCTGTGTAGAGAACCGAGGGCCACTTCCCACTCTTCTCCTGCTTACAGAGAAGGTAAACGTATGCTTTCACTTTTAACTATTTTTATACTTTTATCATACAACAACCTGCGTGGTCATAAAAGCTGAAAAGCACTCAGGCATTTTCATTTGGTTCATGTGGTGGTGACACTGTGACGCTCACCATCTTGAAACTCGTGGAGATCTCTGGGCTGGACAAACTCTGGCGTGGCAATCTCAAACCACCAGAAGAGCTCAGCAATGAACGCCATCACATTGTGCTGCACAGAGAGAACAAACGTGGTTCAAAGACAGCACAGCGTGCAGCATGACGACAATGCAGCAGCTGCCTCTAAGAGATAAAATGCACGAAAAACAAGGTAATCAACAATGCAAAATTTACGAAATACAGTCATACGTGATACATAATAGTGCAACAAGGTAGTATGCGACCCATTGATATATAGTATTACACTGTAAAACCATGAGATGGTGTGATCCCAAGTACTGCACAAGACAATGAATGTATTTACATAAATGGATGAGAACTTAAGTTCCAGGTGAAGAAACCCGTAGTTCCTACAGTTCACAATTCGGTTTGGGTGTAGGACAGTATGTGACCATTTACACAACCAAATTCACACATTAACACGCACACAACAATGAATAAAAAGGAAATCGGGCAGCTGTTGCGTCCAGGCCTGTCGCCATGTTTATGAAAACATATGAAAGGTTTTTTTTTTACCTGTAGCACAGGTGGCGAGAAAAGCAAGTCTTCTATTGTCAGATAGAAGCTTTTGTTCAGATACATGTTGACAAAGTCTCTGAGCAGCCGGATGTTGTGCCATTTATCAGCGATAGAGGGCACTTCCTTCAGACGAATATCTGATCAGACATCCAGAGAGCAGGTCAGATTAGGACAGAGCATGATGATCTGATGGCTATAAATGTCAGACAGAGTGGACCAGTCCAATAAGCCATGTGAAGGTGCCCGTAATGGAGCAAACCAGTAAATGGAGCAAACCAGTAAATGGAGCATACCCTCCAGTTTCATTAGGTCTGGACAGTAGTTGTGGACCACAGTGAGGAGAGCAGCTCCGTCACACACGTCCCTCATCAGGTCTTCCATATGAGGGAAGAAGACCAGCTCTCGGCCTGGAGCATGTTCCTGACGATACTGCACCTAACCACCAGGGGGCAGGATAACAACGTTTTCAGAGGAAAAGAAACCCAGCGACAACACATACACGAGAAAAAGCCAAAAGCAGTAGAATATATGTCATGCTGTTTCAATGATCGTATCAACGAACCTTGTTGATCCAGAACATCAAGGTATTGTTCAGGACATAGTGCAGCTCCTCTGAGGCACTGGAGGTAGAAAAGAACTTGGGAGTAGCCACCATTTTCTCAACGCTGATCACTTCCACTGTGTAGGCCATCATCAGGGCATTGATCATGGACATGTGAGCACTCTGGCAGACAAAGAAACAGAGGATGGGTCACTTTGAGTGGATTGCAACAATTGAAACTTCAATGAGTTAACAAGAACGATACATAAATAATTATTGTATTTTTGTTTTTTGTGTATTTTATATATAAAATAAGACCAGGTATTTATCTCCTTTACTGAAGAACATGGTAGAACTGTTACAGACACTGAAGCCCAATTTATGCTTCTGCATCAATGTATAATCTTTAGCAATGTTTTCATTGCGGTTTATGGACTTACATTTGACATAGAGAAGAAGCTGATGATCAATTAATATTTACCGATTGAAGAAAAAGCTGATTTACAACTCAGGCATCAATGACAGCCCAAACATTTACCATTCTGATGGGAGAAAAGGTCAGGTCTTCCTCTATTACTGGTTTATTATTATTACTCTCCATGACATGAATCCCTTTCCGGGACAGAGCCTGGATGACAGACAGGTGGGACTGAGGAGAGGCTGTCTGCTCCGTCTTATTGATGAGGGCGCAGACGCGACAGTAGAGCTCGCCCGACAACAGTACGCGGACGACAGCCAGCTTTATGTGTTCCTGGCCGTAGTCATCTGTAAGGAATGGGTCTCTCAAGCGCAGTGGAATATGGTCTGCAAAACGGAACGAGTGGTGAGCTGAACCATATGGCACTGACATGTGCTCCTGGAGTCATATACACAATTTACTTTTCAAATTGGAACCTGAATCGAAGTCGACAATGCAGTCAGATACAAATGATAGAGCAGGAAAACAACATTGACAATTGAGACATTTTTGTCATTTGTTTACTAGACATGCTTCATGTTAAGCATGCAAGTTAATGTTCATCATCTCCACTTACCGATACCATAGGCTTTGGCAAACAGCCACTGGAGGTTGGCAGCTATTTTGGCTCTGGTGGAGTCATACAGCTCCATTGGTGAAGCAGCCATTGTGCTCTTTGCAGCACCAACAGGATCCATTTCTCTCCTGGTGCTGTCCCCACCAGCACACAAATCAACATCCATTTTAAAATACAATAAAAAAGATGTTACAGTCAACAACAACCATTCACAATAAGTTAAAACCCATTACATTGCTGTCATCCAGTAACTTGTAATATTGTTTAAAGAACCTAAAGTCCCTTTCATCTCACTGGTACCGGCTCTGATGTCTGTCATGAATGACATCACAAATATTTATTCAGTGGTGGGTGGCGTGGGGGGGGGGTTGATATCCTTATCAGAAGGATAAAGAACATCAAGGTATCAGATTTGAACAAATAAAAAGCTGCATGCAGCCAGATTGAATAAATCAATGTGTTTTTGTTTTATCTCAGATATAAGAAACAATCACCTGGTTTTTAACAGTTAAAAGGTTAACAAGCTTAATTAGTTATCGTAGCATAACAACAGGGAAACCACCGTGAACAGCTATAAACATCACTAATTACTGACAAATTAAGAAAATCAAGTTAAGATCTAATTATCATTTTTCTAAATAGAGAAGCTGGCCTCACAATAACAACAATTTAAATTATACTTACAAAGGAACTGTTGTTTCCATCTGGTTTCTTCTTTGTGGCCCTGAGAGAGCTGAGGGACATCATGTTCTCAGACATCTCCAGTTCTGCCTGGTTGGTCTGGAAGCAAAAACTGTTTGGAGAAAAGAGGTAAAAATGCATCAAAGATAAAGACACAAAGACATAAACACGTGTGGTTACACTTTTGCTTTTTTTTTAACTGCGCAAATTCGAAAATCAAGCTTTTGCTACCATCTGGTGGTAATGATGTGCAGTGCAGTATATGTGAAAACATTCTGATTATGAAGAGCTTGACAATCTAAATATTCATGTGGCAGTCGGTTTTTTTTTAAGGCTATGTTTAAATAAGAAAATTAATTCAATTAAAAATGAACTTTTGCACAAATATTAGCTCAGTGTATGTTTACAGATATGGCTGGTTATCAAGCATAAGACGGGAAAGTTCTCACATGAAGGAATGTTCTGGCAGGTCAGTATCTCTATCTGCACATTTAGAGAGAAGAGGATTCACGTTCATGTTAAAATCCATATTTCATCTTGTTTTCTGCAGTTGTAAACAAAACACAAACAAATCAAGAATCAACAGAGGAAAGTTCATTTGTAGTTCTAGACATATTTGTTTTTGTACTCACATTTTGTCTCTCCCACGTTTTTCCTCTCTCCTACAGAGACTGTTACAATACTAACTGCCAATTATGCAAATGATGTGATGACGCCATTCTGCGACAGTTGCTATGGCAGATCAGAGTTTGCTGTGGTGATGAGTGCTGGAGTTTAGACATTTTAAAAGCTGCTGTTCCAGTTGGTCAGTGGAGTTCGACTCACTGTGGGTTCAGCTGTTTAAATCTATTCAATCAGAAAACATGTGTCACATTGGATGATCCAGTTTTTTCTTCTTTGATTTGTGAAGATTCACAACCACGTGGGATTAACTTTTCTACGTTTGAGGAAAAAAAAACTAATAATACAGTAAACAATCCAGTAAAAGGACAAAGTCAAGAAAAATTAAAATAATACTTTTGTGAATTTAGGGACACGTGTACACACGAAGGAAGAAACTGAACGTTACAAATAAAAAACATAATCAAGGCATGAGGAAAGCATAAAGAATAAATAAAAAAAAAATAAACATGAGTTTTATTAACTTTTTTATTCCGTTTCAATTCTTCCATTTTTAAATAAATAGATGGTATGGGACAAAAAGATAAAATCAACAGGGATGAAAAAATTCAGTGTAACAAAATCGGTGACCGAAGACCAACGCAATCTTTTAGTGAACATAAAAATACACTCGCATACATAAGATGTACCTCGTCCCCTACACAGAACCCACCCCATAATGCGACAAACGAGCAATCAAGTATTTTGTTGTTTCTAGACACAGCAGTAGTATATCAGCGGACACCGTCAGCTTTGTGTCAGTATTAAATCTTAAGTGTCTGGTTTAGTTATCACACATTTTTTCGAGCCACAACATCAGTGTTATTAATCAGTTCTTAGTGTATTATGCCCATTTAAATAGTGAAACAAAAATTCCCCCACAAGAGAAAGTAAAGTGCGTGTGCGACACTTGTGGTTGTTCTTGAGGCCAACGCAAGGTAACTTGATAAAAAGCACTTTTGTTTGATTATGTTTTAAAAAATAAAAGAGAGAGAGATGATGTGGCAGTGTTCATCATCACCTTGGAGGAATGTTCTTTAATGTTGGTAACATTACTGAACCACACCCTCTCCCATGCGCACCCACACGTACACACACACACACCACACACACACACACACACATGTTCAACGTGTAGTTCAGAATAAGACAGACATGTGGAGGGGCGTTAGGGAGGAAGAGGAGAGGAGTTACATTGCATGAAAGAAGCCGTCAAAAAAAGTGTTCTAGAGTGCACCTTTATACAGGACAAGTCAGAAAAGTCAGAGTGCCCAGTGGAGAGAGCGTAAACACAACTAAGCCCTAAACAGCAGACAGTTCCTGTCCTGATGAAAACACATATCAGCGAGAAACCACATAACAACAGCGTTAAGAATTTAAAGAAAGACACTGAAACAAAAGCATCATTTCTGTACCACAGCCCATCATTCACCCTCTTTGACACTCATGTGAAAAAAGGGATGTTTTGACAAATAAAAAATATCTTAAAATGACTGGTATTGACCTTTTTTTTGCTATACACATAGCAAAGCCAGTGCCACACAATCAGCATATAAGAAGCAGTTGAATAATTAGACAATAGTACCATGATGCGTGAAAAGGCCAAGAGATGTCTGGGGGAGTCCTGAGGAGCTCCCTTATGACAAAAGAAGACAGTCGAGAGCAGCTGAGTTTTAAAGATACCTGGTGAGGCAAAAATTGGCAATGCCAGGTTGATTAAACAGATTCGACAAACCACACAGGAAGAGGCTGTTGGGTTTTTTTTTCGCAGACTACAAAGCAGCCCAACAAAAATCACACAGAAGTCCTTTGCTTCTGATTTTCTCAAAGGAGCAACAGAGATTCCCAACTTCCCCTTCGCTTCCAGAGAGAGGGAAGGATTTTAGTGCTGCAGCAGAGCTCTCGATCAAGACAGTGCTGAACTAATAAATACTTCATGTAAAAAAAAAATATCCACCGTATATGAGAGACAGGAGGCAAAAACAGAACATATATGCCACATGCCCAGGTTGTAATCATCGTAGGAAAACAGCCAAACCAAATCTGAACAGACCGTGTCATGATCACACAGGGAGAACAAGCAGGTTTGGCTGGCATTCCTCTTAGTGTTGCAAGCACCAGGAACTCAGAGCACCTGAGACACACACAGACACAGATCGTTTCCCTTGTTTCTGCCATGGTCCACCAACAGATGACCAAGCGTTCATACGTTTATGATTGGTCTCTGGACCAATTGTGGTGGCGAGTTTGGATTTCAGCATCAACGTATTCTATGAAGGACGTTAAGCACGATGGGGAAAATGGTGATTTTGTCTGACGGAAAGTTTTAAAATCCCTCCTGCTATTTCACACTTTTCTTTGGCACAGCACCCCTCTTCGCCTGCCACAGATGGTTGTGGATGGTCAGGGCGTCCACACTCACTGACACAGTCTTGGCAGGAATGACGGTAAACTGCTTTCTATCTGAGCTGTATTTGTACAACTTGTCAATCATCTTCTTGCTGATGTTCTTGGGCCCGGTGCCGGTCAGCTTCTGGATCTCCTCAGTGTCTGGGAAGTAGGAGTAAAGGGCCCTGAACTGACAGCCGCCATCACGGAACAGGATCATCAGGTGGTTGGACTCACACTTCTCCAACTCCTGATTAATGAGGAGTTTGGAAAACAGTTATTAATAATGGCAATGGTATGACACAGGTACATCTAGATAGCAGGCTTTTACCTTAAAGATATCTGGACTACATTTCACTTATGGCAGGAAAATCACCGCAGGAACAAAACTGTGAAATTGACCAACACTATTGTGTTGACTATAATGTCAGAAAATGTTCAAAAAACAGATATCAAATACCTCTAAAATCTGGTTCTTCTGGGGCTCGTTGACTTTACCAGCCAGGCAGCAGTGAGAGATTGCATTGTGGATAATTGGTTTGTTAGACTTGGCACTAGGCTCCTTAAAGAGTTTGGGACCTAATGGAGGAAAAACCAGTTAGACAACATGAATATTGTGAAACACAAAACAAACAAACACACACACACACACACACACACACACACACACGACAATAATCGCAATTACCAGTATATTCAGCCATGGAAGTGATGGATGATGCAGTGGAGCCATTGTCCCAATCTCTTTCTGTGGTTCGACTATTGTTACGACTGCCTGGAAACGACTCCACAGAGTCACAGCTGGAAGACGTAATTACATTAAAAACTGTGATGATGACAATAAAATTAGAATAGGCAACACAAATCTTAAAATATTATTATTATTATTATTATTACTTATAATAATAATAAGTAAAGCTTACCGTTGGGAGCCAGCTCCTCCAGAGTTGACGCTGTCAGCCTCATTGGTCGCAGCAGAGGCAAGAGAAAGACTGGAGCCTGATTGGGCAGTGCTCAGGTTGTCAGCTATAAGAAAGAGAAAGGAAAACAGTCCAACAGTCCACGCTGTGTTTATCAAGAGAAATTGATGCTGTTTTTCACAAAACAAGCAGAAAAAAATAATTTTAATAATTCAATAACTATTTTATCTAGAGAAAGACTCATTAATTGAGAATTCAGAAGACATAACCACATGGCTATGGTTTGACTGTCATGTTAATATAAGTTATATATGTAATTGTAAAGAAAATTGTTATGAATAAAGTTTTAAGAAAAATGCTGAAAATTTCCTAATGATTCCAGCAGCTTAGCTGGAAAAACCAAACAAAGAGCCCCATGCTAAGGCCTGGAGACTTAGCTAAAATGTTGTAGTACTTGTTTAAGAAACTCACGTGTGGAAGAGCACTTGGAGAAGTTGTCGCTGGAGGATTCCTCTCTAAACACAGTCTTGGGTCTGTGTTTCTGTTTCGGTTTGGGGGTTTTGGGCTTCACCAGGCCCTGCTCCTCAAATATCTCCTGCTGCTTCCTCCGCAGATACTCCTGCTTTATCAGCTCTCGCCGCGTCTTCTCCTCTTCTTTGCGCAGGCGTTCCTCCTCAGCCTTTCGTCTGGTGTTGAATAGAAAACAGCTGTTTGTAAGCATCATCTTGGTAGAATAACATATGATGCCGTATGTTAATGTTGGTAAAAACGAGTTACCTTGCTTCATCACGTTTGAGCTCGGATTCAGCTTCGAGTTGTTGTTTACGCAGTCGAGCCTCTTCGGCTTTCTTCTGCTGCTTCAGCAAGAACGCTGCTCTTTTCTTAGCAAGCTCATCCTCTGCCTTCTGTTCATCCTGGAAAAAGAAAAACAGTTGAAACTTTAATTTAGTTCTGAACTAGTCAATTTTGTTCTGAACTAGTCAAGTATACAAATACATTTGTACGCATTTTAAATTGCATAGATAAAAATTTAATTTCATTACTCAGATCATCAGTTTTCAGAATTGGAATAATGACAAAGTTCATTTTCAAAAATAAATATGCATATTTTCAAGTACAGACATTACCTTGAAGAAGAAACCCATGATTGACTTCTGCTCTCCATCCCCTCCCTCCCTCTCTGTGTCCTCAGCAGCCTCCTCCTCCTCAGGAGCTTTCAGATCAGACAGATCAACCTCGATCAGGTGGGCCTTGCTGCGCTGCACCTCCTCTGATGGTACATTCTCTTTCCCTGACCCATCCGAAGAATTGAGCTCGGACTCCCTCACGGTGCTGGACAGGCGTTCGTCAAAGGATACTTCTGGAGCAGCCAACGTTGTCAGGTCCACTCGGGTAGGCAGGCGCATGTTTGCCTGGTCATGAAGCCGGAAAGCAGCACTGTGAATGTTGCCAGGACCTGGTCGTTCGATTGTCTCTCCTGATGTGGGGTTTCTGGGGCTGTCAGGCGGCTCGGTCCTGGGGGACCTGCCCCCAGTTAGATGCCTGGGAAGTGGTAATGATTCTGACCCGGTCTGGGTGGAGGTGAGAGTCCTGGACCCCAGTCGACTTTGCTCTTTTGCTATTTTCAGCTCTGATGGTTTAGACCTGGAGCTTCGGCCTGAGCTTAGCTTGGGTGGTTTCCTGGTGGGGGCGGTGGAGGTGCCAGAGATGTGCTCTACATAATGAAAGCTGGCCCCCGCCTTAGAGTCAGAGTTTTTGTCACTAGTTAGAGGAGGAGGTGGAGTTGCACCAGCGGGGGACTGTACATTCTGTTTCATCAACATCTCCTGCTGTAAGGACAACTGCATCATCTGCTGTTGGATGCTGCTGATGGCGTCGTTTAAGAGCTCAATGGAGTGGCTGCATTCATTCAGGTCCAACTCTTCATCAAGATAGAAGCTTCCATTGTTTCCTTTTTTATCTGCTTCCAAGGCACCTGGTGCGGTGGTTACCGCCATGTCTTTCTCCTCCCTTAATGCATCAACACATATTTCATCTTTACTTGATGGTCCTTTTTCTCCATTGATGTCATCTTTCGAGATGTCTGCTTTACATGGATTGGATAATGTGTCACTCTTGCCGCCACCTTTCTTTACAATGTGGAGGAAAGCTGCTTTCCCCAGCTTCTGCCTCTGCCTCGCTGACAAAACTTCCATCTTCTTTTTCTGGTGCTCAATTGCACGACGCTTCTCCTCAAGCTGCATACGTAACTGGACAAGTTCAGAGGCCAGTACATTAGCTCCACCGCTACCATCGCCTGTGCGTATGCATCCGCCCAATGGTGAGGAGGGGCTCTGGTCTCTCTTAAGTCTCCAGGAAGAAGGCAAGGGCCCACTGCTCTCTGACCCATCTGGAGTGGTCCTTTGGGAACTGGAGGCACTAGAGCGTAGGTCATGGTTGCTGCCAAAGCGCTGCTGCTGTGCTTTGCGCTCTGCAAAGGATGTCATGCGCACACTGCCACTGGCCATGCTGCTGGCCTGGGAGTGAACACTGAGACAAGGGCTGGAGCGACCACTGCAACTATTCATGTCTTTGTCCTCATGTTCTTTCACATTCATATCTTCTCGAAGTTTGGCTGATTCTTCGTCTTCGTCGTTTACAGTTAAGTCTTTCCTGGGCCAATTGGGGTCTTCAGTGGTAACTGCTTCATCCAAATCATCCTCCTCCTCATCTAGGTCTTCCAGCTCAGCATCCAAGCCCTGGACAGACTTTGGTTCTTCACCATCTGAATGCTGTCCTCATGTTCTTTCACATTCATATCTTCTCGAAGTTTGGCTGATTCTTCATCTTCGTCGTTTACAGTTAAGTCTTTCCTGGGCCAATTGGGGTCTTCAGTGGTAACTGCTTCATCCAAATCATCCTCCTCCTCATCTAGGTCTTCCAGCTCAGCATCCAAGCCCTGGACAGACTTTGGTTCTTCACCATCTGAATGCAGGTAGAACCCCCCAGCTGGCTCTCTGGAAGAGACCTCCATACTGCTTCTGGTAGAGGGGGTGCAACCTAGCTGATCCTGGTGAGGATCCTCAGACCAGTCTGCCTCCTCTCCTGAAGGGGTAAATGTTTGGTTTAGGTTGCAGGGTGCTTTCCTGCGAACGGCTGATGTGGATCCATCTCCTTTGTGTAAAGAACCTCTTCCGGAGGAGCGGGGCGCCTCCCCACTTTCCTCTTCCTTGTTTAGGCATACAGACTTTTCTTTAGCCGTTTTGAGCACGGCAGGCATCAGTGGTTCTAGGTAAAAACTATCTGTTGCAGGTTTGGATTCATTTGTAGATTCAGATACCACAGTGGCAGCTGTTTGAGTCCCGTCAACTCGTTTGGGAATGGCAGAGCAATCAGTTCTTGCAACCGCCAAAACTGTTTCGTCCACTTCTCGAGTGCTTACAATGCTCAGCAGGCTGTGGCCATTGACTCTGCACATTGCACCCTGCGGCAGCTGGTTGGCAGAGGTCTGGTGTTTGGGTGTGACATTCATAGCATTGGAGGCAAGGCTGTCCTTACTTATTGACCGTGCCAGACTTACACTGTCACCAGAGGCCCTGTCTGCATCACTGTCTGTGGCTGCATGCAACATGTAGGGGCTCAGCGTGGACAGTGGTCTGCAAAGAGAGAATTTGGAAATATCATTTGTAAAGCCAATCTAATATACAGCAATCATTTAATGTTTTCAATATTGTTGCGTGAACATATTTCATCTAGATTTCATTTCAGGTACCGCTGCCTCTTGTCTGGCCACGCAACAACGGAGCCTCTGGTTTGTCCATCCATCTGCGTCAGAGAGTTTGAACGGTTCCTCAGACCTAGCCAGAAAACCATGAGTAATCAGGAGGTATGAAACAAGCGATATATTAACATGGTGTGCTGAATATTAACCTGTAGTCTGCATTAACTTGGTATGTATGTTTGATCTGACGATATCTGTGAGTTTGCAAAAGTCGCTCAACTAAACTATTCCAAGAAATATTTATGTACTCATTTACTCCTTGCTCTTTTTGGGTACATCTCAATGTTGAATGCACTTCTTGTAAGTCGCTTTGGATATAAGTGTCTGCTAAATGACTGTAATGTAATGAAATGTATCTATTTATCGTACTTGCACCATCCTCGTGTTGCTGCTTCTGCTGCCTCTGCCGCAGGGGCAATAGTGGGTGGGAAGGACTGAAGGTTGGACCCCCTCTACTAAAAGCCAAAAAAAAAGAAAAATACCACATTGTCATCAGAATAAAATAAGCAGAACATCCTGGCACACACCAAAGCACCAGCCCAGTGTGAAGGTCACACAAAAGACAACAATCAATTAAATTCCATTTGCACACCCACAATAAGTCACAAGCAATCTAACACCTAACAAAAAAAACATCTCCAATCATGGTCAGATCAAGTGCAAAAAGCCAGATTCTAGAAAACAACTTTCCGGGTTTCTTTGTTCAAAGCAGTTGGCAACAAACAATTTGTAGGTGCATTACGTTACCTGCGAAATTCTGAATTTCTCTGCAACATTTCTCTGCAGTACAGTCACACATCCCTCAACATGCTTAGTGCATATTATAGCTCAGCTTGGTGCAACAGATGACAAAGGGTTTGAGGTGAAGGACACGTGAAAGTGACAGGCACACAACACTGCATATCTACCCAACCTTACAGGGTTACTGTTACTGGTTAGCAGACAGGATCATGACGAGGAGGAATGTGAAGGAAAGTGAAAAAAGACTTACAGGGGGTCAGAGTCTTCAGGGTGCAGGAAGTACCTGTTACAGACTTCAGGGCTGCTCTGGTTATCAGCCATGCCAGGACTGGCCAAAAAGCTGCGCTTGGTAGCGTTGGAGATGGGTACTGATGGACGGGCACTCTTGGGCTGAGCAATAGCTCGAGCTGAAAAAAGGAGACAATAAGTGTCGTGATCAATTTTTCAGTCTCATAAAGACACTCAACTGCACTGCAATTATTGATTTTTTTATGATTTGCTTGAAATGACTCATTTGAACGACAAATGCTAAAAGTTAGGCAAATGCTAAAACTGACGGTCATACTTTTACATAATACAACAACCTGCGTGGCCATAAAAGCTGAAAAGCACTCAGTCATTTAACAAGTGACATTTTCATTTTGTTTGTGTGGTCGTGACACTGTGATGCTCACCATCTTTAAACTCATGGATATCTCTGGGCTGGACAAACTCTGGCTTGACAATCTCAAACCACCAGAAGAGTTCAGCAATGAACACCATCACATTGTGCTACACAGAGAGAACAAATGTGGTACAAAGGCAGACCTTTAGGATTTGTACAGCCACATGTCATATATATGTATTTTTATATATATGAGAAACATATGAAAAGGTTTTTTTACCTTTAGCACAGGAGGCGAGTAGAGCATGTCCTCTATTGTCAGATAGAAACTTTTATTCAGATACTTGTTGACATATTCTCTGAGCAGCTGGATGTTGTACAGGCTATCAGCAATAGAGGGCACTTCCTTCAGGCAAATATCTGATCAGACAGCCAGAGAGCAGGTCAGATTAGGACATATCTGATGGCTATAAATGTCACACAGACTGAAAACCAGTCCAATAAGCCATGTAAAGATGCCAGCAATATGGCGAACCAGTATGAAATGAATTTCAACGTCAGCAAAGCAGATTGATGGTCGTTGAATCATCTGAGGACAACTGATAAGCGTGAGCGTGTTTCTGAGCTGTTGTATGACAGCAAATGGGGCATACCCTCCAGTTTCATTAGGTCTGGGCAGTAGTAGTGGACCACAGCGAGGAGAGCAGTTCCGTCGCAAACATCCCTCATCAGGTTTTCAAGAAGTGGGAAGAAGGCCAGTTGTCGGCCGGAAACATGTTCTCGACGATACCGCACCTAAACACCAGGGGAAGATGATGGTTTTAAGAGAAGAAGAAAAAAACACACCAACACACCCCACAATGGTAAGACAGCTAATGCTCTAGTCTAGTAGGTGATTTAGCGATCAGAGGAAGGTTCTCCCCGGGAGTTTAAAAGCAAAAGCTGTTTAGTTTTAACAGCATATGTGAAAATTCCTCTTTAACTGATCCAGCAGCAGGTGTAATATAATTATCACAAGTTGCTGATGCTGACTGAAAAGATTGTGTGTCACTGTGATGAATCAGTTGAAGGGAGAATCCTGAAAACCAGGTTAACTGTGAAAGGATGCAGGTGAAGATGTTGACATGTTAAAGTAGATGGTCAGCCTTCCTCAGGCTTCAGTGGTGGAACCTAGTCAACAGAGGCAACGTGAAGCAGCTGACTGGGACAGAAACTGGGGTAATCACTGGCCCATTTACATGGAATGAGTGGTTTAGAAACTTACTCACACATGTGTTATATACAGCTATATAACGCATATGCGCTTTGCAGCTGGTTCAGGTATTTATTACACATTTCACAACGCACTGATTAAATTCAGCATGAGACAAAGAAATGTGTTAAATGTTTAAAAGTGTCAGGTATGCACTTTCGATACAGTGACCAAAAATGGAGAATGAGTACAAAGCTACGCATGTTGTGGAGGAACACATATAGAAAATACAGGCCACCAAGGCAGTCTGCAGTCCTGACTGGTACTGCTGCTTGTCAAATACGTGTGCATGACTTACAAATACTCAGCTTACAAAAGCAAACACAAGAATGACATTAAATAATGCAGAATTGGTAACTGAAACTCCAACAATTACAAAAATGGAAGCTAATCATGAATACAACGCTAAGTTTGCCATGTGCGCCTGTAAAATCTAAACAAGTCCAACACAAATGCTCAGAAATCAATTTTTACTTCAATGTAATACAAAAATTTGACTGGGTTTCGCAGATCTGTTGTATTTGAATGCATTAGATTACAGACACTTTGAATTTAAAATTACTAGAGATGTCCGATATTATCGGCCTACCGATATTATCGGTATTAAAATTTAATATCGGTATTGTTTTTTACTTTTTTTAATGACACAACTTTTACACAACCTGCACACATTATACATCAAACTCTTCAGCTACTTCTCCTCTAACTCAAAATATGTGAGATGTGATGCATAGTTTCTGGGATACATTTTTTTTGTTTACTTTTGTTTGTTTACCTAAAATTATTTACTTTTTTGGGGGGGGGGCGCATGTATCGGTAATAGTTGATATCAGTATCAGAAATTTATTGTTGAACAATATCGGTATATCGGATATTGGTAAAACAGCCAATATCGAACATCCCTTAAAATTACTGATCCTTTTTTTAATGCATAATTTGTGTATAGCACAAATCAGCTGAACAGTTCAAATGAAAAAAAAGAGATTTATAAACAAGTTAGTTACATCTTCTTGGAGGCTATTCTACAAAACTATACCATCTGTGGTCTGCTGTGGCAGTGGTAAGAGGTTAAACTAACAACCAAATCAAAGCTCTGTTATAGTGGAGAGACACAAATACAGACACACACAGGTGTCCTCTCCTGACTGTAAGGAAACACTGTACCGCTTCAGTGAGCTCCAACATGCAGTGGACCAGCTTGTGCACGACATCAGGCTGACGCGCACACAAACACATACACATACACACAAACACACAGAGATACTGTCAGGAGATTGTGAAAACAGAGGAAAGTGAGAGCAGAATAGACAGTGGAGGGAAAATGACAAAGCAGATCAGTGAGAGGCGGTGACCAAGGTGGGACAGCAAAGCAAAGGTATAGGCTTGGATTTGCTCTTATTCTTATTGGGAAAGCAAATACACCCATACACACACTTCCGTCTTTACTAATTCTACCCCTAAACTGAGTCTTAGCCCTTAAAACAGATATTTAAATGGTGTTCACATTCACCAAAATGTTTTCAACAACTCACACAATGTAGAGACATACAAGTAAACACAAACACATACAGACCCGCACAGGCACACTCGAACAGCAAATCTACATGAGCTACTTGAGCTTGAAATGAGATAGCACATATTGAGCAGCTAAAATAATATTTTGAACAATTTTGACAAATGTCAAAATGGCCTTGGCAACTGTGACATATTTGCCACAAAAAAACAAACAAAACGAATATACCATCAGCTTCCTCCCCCTTGCAGACACGCTGGCTACAAGCAGCACAGAATGAGCCATGGTGGAGTGTGCGTGCACAACAGCAAGGGACTATGCGTGCAAGGGGGAGAGGGAAAAGTAAATGGGATCATGGAGGGGACTGGGATCCAACTTACAGGGACTAGCTTCCAATACCATTTGGAGGGAGACTATCCAGTTTGCAGGGATAAGAGAGGGGAGGGAGGTACAGATGAGGAACAGGAGCAGAAAGGTAAGAGGTCACAGACAAAAGGATCGGATCTGCTTCCAGTTTAAACAGGGGAAAAGACAGCAAGGTCAGAACAACTCCAAAACACCATTAAAGAAAATTTCTTGTGATCCTACTGATGTTGAACCACATTTTTGGTAAGATCATTTTTGGCAATAACACCCACCTAGAAAAAAACTAAGTAAGAGAAACATCTCTAATAAACTAAAGTTTCCTTTAAAGGGCAGAAACATCAAGGTTTTGCCATTTTTCACCTTTAAAAGAAGCAGCTGTAAAAGACTGTATCTCTCTACCTTTTGGTGGCTGGGGGACTCCAAAGGGTGGTGTTTGACTTTGTGTTCCCTCTCTGTAATCTCTCTCATTTTCATGTTCACCTGCGGAAGCAGTAATGACACAATCGGTACATATAATTTTACTCAAGAAATCAGGTTAAGCAGAGAAACAACACAGATAGAACGGTATGTTCACATTTTGTGGGGTAACCTAGTTACTTGTCACTTAATTCTTAAAAAAGCTGAAACCAGTGGAATATACTGGCTTTTTCTGTCTTTAAGTTCGCACCTTGTTGATCCAGAATATCATGGCGTCCTCAAGGTCAAAGGGCAGCTCCTTGGAGGCACTGAAGGTAGAAAAGCGCTTGACAGAAGCCACCACTTTCTCTATGCTGATCATCTCCACTGTGTACGCCATCATCAGGGCATCGATCATGGGCATATGAGCACTCTGAAAGAATGAGAACCAGAAGACAATTCAATTTAAATACGTCCATCTTAACCAAAACAATAAAATAAAATAAACACATTTAAACACCATTCTTATAAAAAATAGCCATTAATATAAAAACTTATTGGTGACCAATGGATTCTGGGAACTAATCGCCACTATGTTGAGTGAATAAATGGATGATGGTTTAATACAGAACTTCAGGGGGGGAAAACACAGAGGTCCTTGACCAAATGTGCAGCTTTAAATAACCATGGCAGCTTAATCAAAGGTGAACCCACTCAACATAGTCTCTACATCCTGATGAAATCAAGAAGCCCAACAGGGGTGGTCCTTATTTCAAGTGGCTTAGCAACTGGTGCCAACCAGTCGAAATATTGATTCTCCTAGCAGGGTGGGAATCTACACTGACCACATACTAGTTAATCTTCTTTCACTGTTGGCAACCCTTAATTTTGGTCGTCTCTTGTTTTTCTTAATCATAAAATCTTACTTGGGATTTAGTCCAGGAACTCACAGCCATTGCTGAACAAATAAATACAGTAAATGCCATTGTGTCGGTCAGTCTTGTGTAATATACTGCCGGTCTAATTCAATTGGCGATGGAAATGCAGAAAGATTAGGATGGTTAACATAACAAATGAGGCCTATACAGAACTTTTTCCACAGAAAAACCTGCATAGACAGAGTCAACAACAGTGAATATCTTCCTCCAGAAAAGCAAAAGCAGGAGCTACTTTCACTGATTTCAACAGGGCAAGATAATACATCAGAAGCAGGAAGAGTCTGGGACGCTACAGATAATGTGCAAAGTTGCGGTCTGGTTTCCTTCTTCTCTGAGAGACAATCTGTGCCACAAGCTACATTTTATTACAGCAATACCATGGCCTGACTGGTGGTGACTGGTGACTGACATATCAGTATAATAACATATCAGCACGAAGGACGCAACGTTTTGTTAGTTAGCTGTCAAAGGGCCTATCACGCCTTTGTGAGTGCATTCACTTACCATTTTGATGGGCATACAAGCAAGGTCTCCTTCTGTGACGGGTGTATCGTCACTCTCCACGACATAAATCCCTTTCCGGGACAGAGCCTGGATGACTGACAGGTGGGACTGAAGAGCGGCTGCCTGCTCCGTCTTAAGGATGAGGGTGCAGACACGACAGTAGAGCTCGCTGGACAGCAGGAGGCGGATGACAGGCGGCTTTATGTGTTCCTGGTCATACTGGTCTGTGTAGAATGGGTCTCTCAAGTCCTCTGGAATATGGTCTGCAAGACGAGCGTGTGGTCATACTATGCTGCATTGCTTCCTATTCTTTTTTCTGTAACGTGAGTGGCAACCAACCAGGTGCATTTCTGACAAATCACATTCATTGCATTACATAACAACACATTCAATCAATATTACCATGCAGGAAAGGTTTCTCCAACCCAACTTCATTGTCATACTGTTGCGCAAAGTTGCGTACTAAGTACACCCTTGTGTGACAGTAGTCGTTTGCCATAAATCAGCTAAAACTTCCTGAAAGTAATTAAATTATACACTGTTTGGCTGTGAAATTGTAGCCTGTATTAAAGACATGATACACTGAATAACCGGTAAGTCAACAATAAAGCAGGATATTATATAATGAAGCAAGAAAATGACTGTGTCTGGCAAACAACTTAAACTGCAACATCTCCGTCTACACAGACCACATCTACAATGTCAACAGACTGCAGGAATGCAATGAAGCAAAGTGCTTTCTGTGTCATATTTGTTTTGCCAGCTGCAGTTTACTTGGGGCAAACATGGCCATTTGAAATTGTATGTCGCACACTGTGAAGCAGATCCGTGGTAAACAGAGGCCAAAGTGAAACCAGGCTTCTCAGGTGACACGGTGGGCCCGGTCATCTCTAATTAAACAATACTGGAGTCACAAAAACTGAAAGGAAACTATGACCTAAACAAGAGATTCTGTTGCTTTAGATGTGAAGTCACTCTCAAAGCCAGAAACCAAAGCCATATATGGGCATGGGACAAAGAAGTGCTCGAGGCATGCACAATAAAATTAACTCAACAAGGTAAACCAAACATTTAAATTTAAAATAAGTCTGATGAGATACACCAAACCTGTCTTAAAAAAAAATCTACAAAATCTTTAAGTGAGCCATCATATTTTTTTCAATCCATAAATGTAAAGAATGTGACACTTTCTTGAGAATGCCTACATTTTAACTTACGGTGGTTTTCTAGTATGAATCGCATACTGGTTGCTCTAACCATCTTACGGCACTTCATTTGTCTGTCTCTGCCATATTCCCTGTGCACATGTCATGTGCTAATGCAACTTAAGAAGCAAAACAGCCTTTGGTTGGCTGCATCATTTCTCCCTGCTGTTACATTACTGACCACTTGTGAGCATGAAAGAGCAAAAGGGGCAGATTTGAAAGTGACATTTGATATGATAATATCAAGCCCTTATTTCAGCAGCTGCTAATGCTCAGACCACATTGATCCTCGATACTGTACGCTACGTGCATAACCACAACAAAAACAACACAGACTGTACACATGATGCAAATAAGAACACTGTTGAAGAACAGTGTTAATTCATTACGCGTCACACCCAACAAGCACCTGCAAAAACGTTCTATAATGCAGTCACCCAACTGGGATAAGCACTACACCGTAATCAACACAAACAGGGGGCACAAAGTGCAACAACCAGCAAGGTGCCTGCAGCCATAACAGGTGCTCACTGCTTACTGGCTATGTCTGGCTGTCAGTCACATGGGCTTCGGATGCTGGTGATGTCCGGTTCCATTATGACAAATGGATCAATTTGTTTGTGTTAGGAAGAGAGCAACAGGAGTGAATATCACATCAATTTATTTGAAAACCTACACAACAGAAGTAGAGACACTAAGGACCACGGATCAGCTAAATTAGTACAAGAGCTTTGCACTAAAACACTGTAAACAGCAGAGCAGATTAGCATTTTCCAAGTTCTGATCAGTCTAACAAATATAGCCTTCAATACTTCATACTTCAATGTCTGTTGCTCCACCTCATTTGGTTTCAATCTCACCGGCCAATCTACAAGGATGGAAGAATCTAGTGACTCAGTAAGGGAGGATTCAGTTGCCAAGTGTCATGAGGGAATTAGTGTTGGCCCAAGTACACAAATATTTCTTTCTCCTGAGCTTTTGCTGTCAATGCTTCAACAATGAAGCTTGACAACCTGCTGACCACCAATAAGTCGAGAAGAATTAAACACACTGTTCCAACAATATCCGAGTTACTGAGTTACAATGACCACATGAGAAAAATATGCTGCTAATTTCCACACGCTATATTAAGAATCATTACTTTCTTTGGTCGTGCCTGAATACATTATTTAAAAGTGTATCATATTGATTAATGTAAGTGTAAAATTGAAAAAAATCTAAGCATTTGTGTAGTTTTCATGCACATTTAAGTTACTTACCAATACCATAGGCTTTGGCAAACAGCCATCGGAGGTTGGCAGCTATTTTTGCTCTGGCCGAGTCATACATCTCCAGTGGTGTAACATCCATTGTGCCCTCTGCAACCCCAGCCAGGTCCACTTTTCTCCTGGTGCTGTCCCCACCAGCACAAAAATCCACATCCATCTTTCAAAGAAAATAAACAAGATGTTAGAGTCATGTCACAAATAAACGGAATATAAAAGGACACAGTCAAATCAGCTTTCCAAGCCTTTGAGAAGCTGGTCATCAAAATCAATTAAGGAGAAATAATAGAATAAAATCTCATCCCTAATACCTATTGTTTGTTAATTACAGAGGACATTATTGTTTCTGGTTCTGTTAGTGGTCGAAGGCTTGGATGTAGTGGTTTAAAGAGAAAAGTACCAAAGAAGCAGCAGGTCAGGCTTCATAACAATAATTGTGTTAGATGTATGCTGACAGAGGGGACACAGTGTCTTTGCAGTATCGGGTACTTGGACCAACAGTGAGGCCATGGTGACATTATGTAATGTAGTACTGTGGAACAAAACATACGTGGATATTAGTTTAACAATCAGGTTATAACAACAAAATAAGTTACAGAAAGCACATTTGACCTCAAACAGAAGCCGATGAAAACTTTTCACTACTTGTGCTTTCACACTGGACAATCTGTCTGTGCAACAAAACTCTGACAGTGGTTTCCTAGTGCCGACTCACAACATAAGTGTTGTCAGAGCTGACAATGTCTGGACAAACATTGTTTTTTTTACCTCACTGACTTCCTTAACATCTGTAAGACTCTACAGTAAGTTAGATACCTATAATTTCAAATCAGTGCCAACACTGAGTCAAAAGCACTTGGCTTTCTTTGTTTTTTACCGTACCATTACTTTGTTTTTGTGAGTAAGATGGGTGGGAACGTGTAAAATAAATACATTCGAATATAAATGATTGGGGACACAAATGACAAACGCACATGGAAACTGGCACGCGGAGCTACTGAACTATGTTTCGTATATTTAAAAGAAAACCCAGCTAGCTCTGGTCATGTTATTGGTATATCACCTATAGCATAAACTAAACGTTAGCTTGCCGTTACGTTAACGGCTAACGTCTGAGATGTGCACAAACCTAGGTATTCATGATAGTAAACTGTTGTCTTAAACCGGTTTACGAGGGAACAACAGTTAGTTGACAATGTGTTCATTTGCTTAACGTGAGGTTAGCTACGCGGCCATGCATGCAAATGCAAAGTGGCTAACTGTTGCTAACTGTTAGCTTGTGGCAGCACTGCGTTCATCGGCCCCATGAATGGGTGCTGGCTGGCTAGCAACACGTTACCTTGAAAGGTGTGGTGTCTTCCCGAGTCACCCTTCAGTGCAGACGTGGTCAACAGTTAACCAAAGACCTGTCTCGCTGCACAGTGGCCAGTCGTGTGGAAAATACACCCGCAGCAGCGACGCATCGTAGCCAGCTAGCAGTGCTAGCGGGGAGTCTGAGCGGTCTCCTCCCAGCACCAGGACCCAATAAGCGGCGATACCTCCAGCTCAAACGCGGGCAGAGAAAGGAGACGGTTTTCCGGCAAAAGAAACGCGACGCTCACGGGTATAAAAACCTTATCTCTGTATTAAACGCCTCATGTTAGACGACGGACGAACACAGAGGCTACAGGGCGAGTAGCATCGGTGTGTTCGCGCTCAGCCCGTAGACACATAATAATCATCCCAGCCTGCGTAAGCGCGGCGTCTGCGCACGCGCGACCACCGTCCAGACTGAGTTTCCCAGGAAGACAGCAAAGAACGCCCATTCATTGATGTCATGATTTATATTCGCTAATTAAAATTAATTGTTCACTAATTAAAATAATTGTCAATAACCCCATGTGTCAGATGGGAACACGCAAAAAATGCAAAAGTTTTATTAAATGGAGAATAGAATCCGAATCCTGTGACCCTGTTTTCGACCAGTGACGCCATCTAGTGGCTATATCTGGTACATCTGAGTGTTTTCTGTTATGATGGGCATATTTGTGCCAAACACACAATTTACATTGTACACAGTCAAAATAATAAGTGTTGATGTTCTAATGACCAGAAATAAATGTGTGTCACTGAACTAAAAGCAATAACTGAAAATCTTTTAACCTTCTGTATTGCACTGTGGTATGATTAAGACACAATGGGCCTCTGTTGCTTTTGCATTGATTAACATCACTTCAAATGTCTGTGGTAATTTTAACTTTGAACTTTAATTTTTACGAGGGCAGAGAAGCACATTGTTTACAGGAATACAGTGATAACCAGGAGCTGCAGCAATCCAAAAATAATCACACGATTAAATTCTATTCAAAGTTAATATACTTTATATTTGAGTTTACAGACTTATTTTGTTGGCCTAAAGTTTTGTCAACTATCTAACCTTTTCCTCCACTACACAGCAGCTTATGGGTCTTATGGGTCCCTGTGGTGCTCCGGGGACAATTGGCATAGAATGTGATTTGCCAAAGCTTCATGATGCTTTGATCATATAATCTTCAAGGACCTTAAAACCAATTATGAATTATGATGTCATTATGATGCTTTGGTCTTATACTCAGCTACACAGATTGTTGTTATTCAAACCTCCAGTTCTGCAGAGAATTGAAGAATTCAGTGCGTTTTATTCAAAGTGAATTCCAGACAAATCCACTTCAAGGAAAAAAAAGATTTGGAAATATCAGAAAGCCGTACAAATTGTCACTGGAACTCATCGAATCTATGATGCTCCCAATAGAAACTCATTCTAGAGCAGCTGCCGTCTCACACCAGGAAGATGAATATATGCTGGCCAATTTGACTCACGAAAATCTGAATCTGACTCATGAGAACCAGCGACTGGAATCTGAGAACAAGAGGCTGCGAGGTGAAATTAACGATGTCATCCATGAGACGCTCAACACTTGTGTGTCTTCTTACTTTCAGCAGCAGAATGGGAAAAAAACGGGCAGTCTGACTCATGAAAACCAGCGCCTGGAATCTGAGAACAACAGGTTGCGAGGTGAAATTAGCCATGCCATCAATGAGAGACTGAATGCTTGCGTGACGACTTACTTTCAGCAGCAGAACGAAGACACGCCGGGCAACGCTTCAATTGAAAATCATCAACTAAAATCTGAGAACAAGAGGCTGCAACGCGAGCTGGAGAACGCCGTGAAGGAAATCCAACTCGCCCATGAGGCTGATATCTGTCAGCAGAGGAAGTTTGCAGCTAAACTCAACGATCTTACTTTTGAAAACCAGCTACAGGGAAATAAGATCAAGTGGCTGCAAGATCAGATGATGCTTACTCATGAGGCTGCCGTCTCTCAGCAGAGGAAGGACGCCGATCGTCTGACCCGTCAGGCAAACGAAAACCAACAACTGGTGTCTGAGCTTGAGAGGCTGCAAAGTAAACTAGTGGATGCTCAAAATGAAAGATGGCTCGTTCACGAGGCTGCTGTCTCTCAGCAGAAGAAGGACGCAGATATTCGGACCCATCTGATGCAAGAGATCCATCAACTGGCCTCGGAGATCAATAGGCTGCAAAGTGAACTAGCGGGTGCCCAAAAAGAGAGGCAGCTTGCTAATGAGGCCGCTGTCTCCCGGCAAAAGAAGGATGCAGATAAAGTGGCCTTTTTGACTCATGAAAACCAACATTTAAATAGTGAGATGAGCAGGCTGATTGGTCAGTTTGAGGACGCGCTGAACGAGACACCGTTTGATCGAGACGCCACGGTCTACCGTCAGATACAGGACGGAGACAAACTGAACCATCTGGCTCAGAAAAACCAGCAACTGGATTCGGTCCCTCAGTGTCACGAGGAAATGTTCTCGCAGAGGAGCATTTTTGCGAGGAGTCATGCTATCATTGGGAAGCTCCAGGATATCGCAGACCAATCCAATGCACATCAGCCAGGTTCGTCAGAGAACCGGACAAGAAACCCGGAACTTGAAGAAGCCTCGAGACGGGAGAGGACGCAAGGCGTTGTCTGGCAGAAGAAAGTTGATCAAACTGCATCCGCTCTTGAGAGAGAAAGGAGCCGTCGCGAGCAGTTCCACGCTGACCACAGCGAAGGTCTGAAGAGGCAGACGAAAACACTGGAGGAACAGACGCCAATTGCTGTAAGCCTCCAGAAAGCTAAGAGGTGTCTACTGTCTGCAAGGAAAACATCAGGCTGACAAGACAAGACCTTGGCAGTAAAAAAAGTAAACGCGAGCAAAATTAATTCACCAAAATGGTATCTTTACCCAAGGGATTTCAACGAGGTCGTTATGTTAACATGTGGAGACATCTAATCCGTAAGGTTCATCCTTTTCAACGACGTTCCATTAACATACTGTGTATATGGGATTTTTAATTGCAGTTTTACAATTTCAGTCACCATGGTAACTCAGATCTCTGAAAGTTAAGGCATTCCATTACCCCAATACAGGTAATGGGTTGCCTTAACTTTCTGAGATTTGTTACCATGGTGATTGAACATGTCCTACAGGTCCTATAGGACATGTTCTGTTCATAGCTTTAGGAGACACATATGTTTGTTTCATACGTATGCAATATGCAATAAACTACAGAAGACTGTGGAATATACATGTTTACATACGAAAAACTGCTTGAATATAGTGCAAATATAATAACATTGTAATTGTAATTCGGCAATTAAAATTTGAAAACTTGTGCAAATAGAATAACAACATTGTGCATTTAAGCAAAACCTGTGCAACTGAACATTGTGTATATTATTATAAGATAAGATAAGATATTCCTTTATTCGTCCCACATTGGGGAAATTTCGGATAAAAAGGAGGAGAGGAGCTGCAGATGGGAGTTATTTTATATAAGCCATGTCATGTCATTTGCAGGGTTTTCTTGGATTTCAAATAGAAGATAACAGAGTATGAAAAACTCAAAGGATTAAAATATATGTCTTGCTTTGCGGGCATAATACATATTAGAAGGTATGTGTTTAATTGTGTAAGGCTTCATTAGGTTTTATCTGTCTGCACATAGACCATGGTATAAATACATATAAACACAGTAAGACACAGCCCAAAGACTACAGCCACAAAAATTACTTTAATGCAATAGTGTATTAGATGCTGAGAGCCATGAGGCTGTTTGAATGAACATACTGTGAGAGTATATTGCATAGGTTTGTTGTTCTGGGACAGTCCTGCTTGTAACCTGTGAGTCCAACACTTCGTCAGTGCCACGAAGCAACAACGTTTATTTCGTTCTTTCTTTTCTGATCCTCTAGATGATTACTACCTCCCAGTGTTTCATTTGCCATATCGTGGGAGAAAGTCTATTTGTATGCATACCAATATCAAGCATGGAGGTGGTAAGACAGTTGAGCACCGTGGACATGTCCACTACAGTGAAGAGGCTATGTGACAGACTTCCAGAGACTTGCGTGCGTGGAAATCCCCCTCCAATCAAACAATGTTTCACAACGTTTTAAAACACACCATGACCTACAAGTCCATAAGCACAGTTTATAATGGTTTGTAAAAACAACATTTGAATCGTTACATTTGTTCACATTTGTAGATTAGCTTTGAGGTTTTCTAAAAGTGTTATATAAATAAAAAAACAACAACAACAAAGAAACAGGTAACGAGTTTGGCTCTGATATAAATAATTTAGTAATACATAGTTCAAACAAACACCCCTCTCATTACACTTAAATATTTTCAAATATTGCATTTACAAAACCATGTCTTCTGGTGCTGTTCTTCATAACACAGATTAGTTAAAGCCATTTTCAAACTAAAACGGGGAGAGCAGACGTTTGCCATAACTACATGTTTAGAAAAACAATCTCAGCCTCCCTGAGCAGAAAGTCACATCAATACACATTTTAAATATTGAATAAAAACACTCACAACCTTGGCAAAACACACCACCCTCCATATGTTTTTAACTCCTGGTACAGCTAAAAGATGCAAAGTTCACCCTGTTGCAACTTGAGACTTTAAGTACTTTATGCAGTTGCTAATATTATATGCCACACTACCCATTGCAGTTCACACATCTCTAACACTCAAATGAAATATATTTCTTTACAGGTCGACAGAACTCTTTGCTATTGCACAGAGACAAAGGGTATTTTTAATGGACAAATCTAATGCCAAGGCAGGTTATATAGTGATGTTTGGTTTGACAGCATAAATGTTCATTGCTCTTAAAAAGACAAAAAGTAAACCATAACACCAACAATGGTTGTGTGTACAATGATGTTTGCATCTCCAGAGTGAGCGGTCATCTTCATAAATCGGACTGAAGATTAAAAAGGCAAAACCCCTTAGGATCAGGTGTATCTTAATCCCACCACAGGCTTTAGAGACATAACACAAACACGTTGTTTAACGGCTCAGTGCCGCGGTGAGTGATATTTCACAAACGTCAATAGGCGCTAAATCAATGTGACATCATAATATGACATTAAAGAGTACACTGACAATAAACACACAGGCCAAATTAATCTTTTACGTGTAAAAACATGACTAGGACACAAACTGTTTAGTACACAGCTTTTCTCTAAAAAGGCAAGAGAGCAAAATAAATATTCTTGAGGGCGCTCAAAGACAAATTCCCCCAACCTCTTAACTTAAAGAGGTTATTTTGATGAGAACAATACAGAAAGTGAGAGGGGAAACAAAACACGATGGTGACTGAGGTCTTTATCACATTCACCACGGATAAGATGTAACAATTTAAACAGACAGACATTAACTGCAATAGATATTTAAATATTGCAAAACATACAAAAACAGTTTTACTTTAAACTGTAAACATTAAATTGATTTGTGATGTCATTCTGCACATGGAGAAATTATGTAAAATAAATCATGTCTGTCATAGTTATAAATTGTTCTCATTAAAATGTATAAACAACAAAGTAAATCTCATTTTATTATTACAGTAATAATAATGTTTTTGTTAACATTTGTTTTGTATGTGTTTATCGTATTGTTATAAATAGTTATATATATATAGATATATCTATATCTATATGTATATATAGATATAGATATATAGATAGATATAGATAGATATGTATATAGATATAGATATAGAGCATCTTAATACATACTTTGACTCCTCCAGCTTTGTCCTTTCAAGGCAAAAACAATACTTGTGTCTTTACTGATACACACGCACTTCAATGTGCACACACATATTTACACACACACGCATGCACACACACAAGCTGCCACAGTCACACACAAAGGTCACCAGAAGGCTCTATGTGCGGTTGAGGGTCTGGAAGATTCTGGATATTTGTAGCATGACGGGGCCGGTCTCAGGGTCGTTCATCCACTGGGTGCTGTTCAGAGGATTCTCCAGCATATCTTCAAATGCTGTGTGCAGACAAACACAAGCACACACACACAAACAGGACACACGGGGATAGGAATAAATATAGGTCCAGTTGATATCTTACATCTTTCACAATGAGTCTATTGCTTTGCTAGAGAAAACAACCACACAAAAAATAGACCACCGCCGCCTCACTACATTTGCCCAAACTATACCTAACAGAGTCTTGGGATTGGTCAGACCCAACTGGACCACTGGGTTCTCCAGAATGGCTTGGAACAGCGGGCTGTTGGTGTCGATGCCTTTGTCCAGATCTTCTGGGGAAGGTTTTCTGTCTCCCAACAACCACTCACACTGCGGAAGAGAAAAAAAAAACAGCAACAGACTAAATTCCCTGTTGATCTCTGAAAATATATTTATATATTTAATTACTTTAATGTCAGTGAGCCAAACATGCATATACTAGAATAGAAATAGGTATTTCATCTACTTCATCTAGTTTTTCAGTATAACCTCAGATATTACTGTGACGACCACTGTCATGGACATGTAAACATACCGCAGCATCCTGCTGGTTGTTATTGACTCTTAGGGCATCAATCACCTCCTTCTCATCAAAGCCCATCTCCATCAATGCGATGACAGCCTGCAGAAACAAAAGACAAAGACAATATTTAACAACAAATTCTGAATATTAAAGTGAAATGTGGTCTGAACCAAATTTCAGACACTCTAATACTAAATAAACTGAATTTTGTATATACACATACATCTCCTTGGAAACTGTTTTGAGCTGTATAATGACTTGGAAAAGTGGTGTATTAAAAGACTTTAGGGAGGATAAAGAAACACACTCTTGAGTCTGGTCTGAACTCCCGTTTCCTGCGGATCCTCTTGAAGATCTCCGTGAGCTCATCCTGCCTGTTGCTCTCGTCCGTGCTCGACTGGCTGGAGAGGCTGCGAAGAAGTTTAGAAGTGGAGGCTGAGGCTGAGGCTGAGGCTGAAGCTGAGGCAGAGGCTGAGGCAGAGGAAGAAGCACCTGGTGTAGCAGCTGCTGTGGCTCCTGCTGCCCCAGAGGAGTCCTGGCCTGGAAGAGGCAAATCTACAGTGGGGTCGTCTACATGTTCAATCAGCCACTCCATTGCCTGAGTCACTGACATGCTGCAGAGAAGATGAAAACAAATAAATGTGTCAGTCTACACAAGAACAAGTAAAAAGATCCTTTGCCACTGATTAGTTAAAGTCTGTTATTACTGTAAATTGACTTCAACAATCTTTTTTTAACAGTGGGGTCCAAAGAGTCTGATTCATTTTAAGTCAGCATGTACAGACTTACTGATTCAGTCTAAGAGCTTTGATGGCTCTGCTCTCAGGGAAACCCATCTCAGTAAGCTGCTGAAGTGCCGTTTCATCAACCCGATCTTCTTCATCCTCATCCAACATCGCTACAAGACACAAACACATTTGACAAGATTAGAGGAGTCTACGAGTGAGCAATCAAAGTGAACTGTCTGCATCCGTTTTACCCAAAACAGTGCAATACCTCAGTTAGAGACTTGGAAATAGTTCTATGGGATTGTATGATTTACCATTGGCCTTTTTGAAGAGTTCAACAGCATCAGGGTTCAAGGCGAGAAGCTTCTGAGCAACTTCAATGAGAGAAACCAGGATTTTTCGGAGCTCCGTCTGAAACTGGAACAAGCGGAACACAAAGATAAAAGACAACTAACCCAGTTAAAACGGCGACTGTCAAAATAAAAGTGACATTTTTACTTGTTAATTATTTATTTATGAGACTAAGATCCTCACATCTCTGATATTGTGCTGGGTGACAGTGCGGTCAGTGTGGCGTGTGGACAGGTTGCTGGTGGCTTTTAAAATAGCATCTTTGTCTGGAGCTTTATTATCTTGTTTCTTCTGTAAAGAAAAAAAAATCATGAACAACACAAGTTGGTAAGAAGAGGGCAAAATAGAAGCCTATGTTTCTGTTGCAGAGCTTGAAAACATGATGAGGAAATGATTTTATTAGAAAGTTGAAAGCTTAATAGAAAGTTGAACAAGCTTACCTTTTCCTCTGAACTGACTTCTGCCATCTTTGGAGGGGTCGGGGGTGGTCTTTTCTTTATGAGCAGCAAAACATCTACAATGTATATTTAACATGCCCAGGTCAAAGCAGTCATGATCCTTTTGTTAGTATCTCAAAACACTCATGAGGTTACATACCTTTATCTTTTAGATTTTCATCAGCGACTGTTTTAGTGTCTGTGAGAACTCTTTCTGTAGCAGCATGTATAAGTTTATGGTGGGTAAGTGTTTTGGGGTCCTCCAGACTTCCATGTACGTACTACAAAGCAAGCACAGCAATAGGAAGTTATTTTATGGAGTTTTTATTTAATGTAGAAAATCAAAATATCAAAAACCTCAATGTACACGATGACATAAAACTGACAAACATCACATTATCACATTACAAAAGCAAAAACACAATATCTCTGGGATGTTAACTTGATAAATAATTGCTCATTTACAAAACATTGTGTAGCTCAGACAAAAAGCCAATTAACTGATTTGTTGACTGACCTACAACTTTTTTGAATTGAATTTTAACTTTCATCATCATTCCCAAAACCTGTGTGATGACGTCACACCACTGCCCTGCACATTTTCTGTGTTGTCATGGGAAACAAACATTGGACCAGCGTTAGCAGTTTATGCTTTAGGCCATAGAAGGAGACGGGAGATTGGTTAATAATAGACAGGCTGCATGCCTGCCTGAGAACAGAAGATGGGCTAGCTCTAGCTAGCCTGAGAAGGGCAGGCAACCTGCTAAATTATAAATAGCAAAGTCTACCCAGTTACTATAAATACAGAGCCGTTGACACGGACACTGACAGTTTACTCAGAGGGCATGGTGGACTGCAACAGCCCAGGCAGAGGAATGACAGGACAAAAGGAGCAACAGGGGAGACACAAACAAGCCAACAAACCTACATGTTTCAAGCACTTCTCCTTCAGTTTCTCCACAGTGGTGTCTTCCGTCACCTCCTCCAACCACTCCGTGCCGTCCATGGTGCAAATGTGTATTTTCAACACTTTCCCGGCGAATATTTTCTCCTCCTGGACGAACATAGCTGCGGGCTTAAGAGTAAAGAGTACCAGTCCAGCGAGGTTAGCTAGCAGCAGTTGCTATGTGCTCCTGGCAAGCTAGCGTGCTAACGTTAGCACCCAGCTAGCCGTCGTTGTGTAAATCCACCGACAACAGAGCGAGAGCGGGCACCGCTTAGCTCAGGGGCATTTTCGGTTTCCTTCGCCGGCTTTCGGTGCGGTGGCAACCGGTGAGCGTGTTCAGAGACCGCCCGTTGTTTATCGCTACTGTTAGCGTCCAAGCTGTCAAGCAGCGAGAGCCCTATTTTCACTGTAATGTTTGAACTTTGAACTTCAACTTGCTGCTGCCGATGCATTGTGGGAGTTGTAGTTGGAAAAGAAGCAGATTCCGGATGTAACGCAAAAAACAGGAAAAATAACATAGCTATACGACGATACAATGTGGAATTAAGACATAATTATACTATCAACAACGGCTACAAGTTAATAAAAGTATACAAAATAAAACATATAAAAAAAATCCTATCTTATTTAGCCTTTTCTTACTGAAAGTATAGTGTCGTGTGAAGGAATTTCATAATCAATTCAATGTGCAACTGTTCCTGAGCCCCTCACCATTTTGGACAAATCCAGGCAAAATTATTGTTATTTGATTGTATAAGTTTAAGTGCTCTTGTATTTATGTCTTTTTGTATTATTGTTTTGGAAATATGCACCACTGGAAGACAACTTTGACTGACACAGTATGTCACAAGGTCATAAAGCAAAATAAATATCAAAGGGTGCAGCACTCCCTAGGTCACGTGTTTGTTTTAGATCTCACTTGAATCCACAACATGCACAAATTGTATATGCTGCATTTGGGCCTTAATAAAAAAAGCTGTGATTCATACACAAGTTGCACCACTAGATGGAGACATAACAGGTACATAGAACAGCAATTTAAACGATGACACGAGTTGCGACAATTAAAGAGAAGGGTCGTGTTTTATCTGACAACTTTCTTTACAAATTGGTATTAAAATATACAGAAAACAAGACAGATTTTTTTCAATTTAAGACACACAAGTGCCCTTTATTATTACAAGAAACATCTTTACAGATAGAAAACAATAAGGTAGAATACATTGCAAATCATAAAGGGGAACATACTCCAGATATTTACGTTTCACTAGAGCTTTCTGTTTTTTCATTAAATTATGACAGTTTTCAAACTATAGCGGGGAGCTTCTTACAAAGCCCCCACACAGACACGACTGAGAACTTAGCCACTTTTTTTCTTTCCATTATACCAAAGTGTCACAAAGACATTTCATAACGTACACAGATGGATGCCTCCATGGATTTTTTTTTTACCCTCTTACAGAACAGAAAATAAATATTAGTTTATAAAACTTCAATATTTATTATGTTTTTATCGTTTTTATGAGAAAAATTGTTGCGTAACAATATATTGTACTTTTTTTTCTACATAGTTCAAATTTATTTGTGCATTAGGGACAGTAAAATACAAAATATATATATATATATTCTGTTCTGTTTTGATATATTAGAGGCTGCCGTCTGGTGCGAGACCTATCAAAATTGCATGCTTAAGACATCAGATTTCTTAAACAAAATCTTGCTTACAGGGGATCATATTTACAAGAGGAACAACACAGCCATAGGCTCAAACTGATAGGAGGGACAGGGGAAATGGTTTCCTTTTCCCTCTGGACAACATACAATGTGGCCGATGGGCCAGTTCTCCAACACCACAGGACGAGCAGATAATCAAGCCTGTCTTAAACTGCCAATCTTCAAGATGGCTGCATACTGTACACCATATCGCATCTCCAACGCATGTCTACATATGAATGCAATCAAATCTAAAGGTGCACCATAATGCTGTTTCACTGATTCAAGAAACATACACAACTCTAGTGTGCAACTAAGAATCACATAAAAGAGGGGAAGGAACTTGTTCGATGTTCTGCTAATTGTTTGCAACTTGCTTATTATTGACTTGCTAGAATATTTCCCACACTTAAAAACAAACTGACGTAACACTGAAACATATAATGTGCTCTATAAAATGACCCTTAAATCACAATTTCATTTATAAACAAGATTATAAAAATAAAATGATATGGACAAAGTTTGGGAAATCATATGAAAAAAAAAAAGGAAAAGTCTAAAAGTCCTTGAGGAAATAAATACCCAGTGTGTATGCTGCGACTTTACGGCAAAGAAAAGTACTAAAAGAAGAGCGTCCCTAAAGGACTCTCTGTCCTGCGTAAAACCCAACACCATGGAGCCCCCAAATTTCTGTAAGCAGGCAATGCGTATAAATAAGACATTAATAAATAAAAGGAATGAATGAAAAACAGGTGTTGTTAGTATGAAAGTACGGTATATAAAAAAAAAGTCCCATTAAATCTCGTTTACAGCGCTGCCCATTTTCAGAGTGCCTTTTTTAAAAATAAAAAAATAGAGAGTAGCTCATCTGGGCATTAACACACAGGCTTTTTATTTGAACTGTTCGGGTATATGTCCAATCTGGGACTGCATGCTCGTCGGTGGACTTGAAATGCCCTCAGACCAGTCGGACAGGTTGGAATGAGGAGATGAACTGGACCACTGATCGGGGGAGCCGGGGGAAGGTGTCAGAAAGGGGTGATCAGGCACCTGGACCTGATGGTTTGGCGTGTTGTCCATGGGACCTGAATAACTATGCTGGGAGGGTGGGGTGAGGAACTGCGTGCTGGCCATTGACTGATTGATGGAGGAGGACATAATCTGGGTCTCCTGTGGCAGGATGGTGTGGATGGGCATGCTGGAGCTGCCTGTGCCCTGCTGGAGCTCTGGCGAACTCAGCTCGCCGCTGATGAAGTTCTGGCTGCCGGTGCCGTTTGAGTTTTGGTGCTGCAGCTGGATGCTCTGCTGCTGCTGCTGCTGCTGGAGCTGCTGGAGGTTCTGCATCTGCTGCATCTGTTGGGCCTGCTGCTGCATGATGTGAGGCTGTGGACCCAGTCTGGTGCTCTGGATTCCCTGGTAGGTCATCATCTGAGACAGGCTGGTGGGGTGACCGTTGTGGAGAGAGGTCATCATCCCATGCTGCCCTCCTTGGTGCAGACCTCCTTGACCACTAGGACCTCCTCTCATTGGATTAAACTGGCCTGGCTGGCTCAAGTTGCCATGCATCCGGGACAGCCAATCACACTGGCCGTTCATGGCGCCCTGGCTACTGGAGCCAGACACAGGGAGATGGGTGAGACGGGGAGGCAGTGGGTCAAACTGCATGCGAGCCAGCTCCTGCTTGTTCGGCATCACCATGTGGTTTACAGGCATGTGAGGATCAGACATCCCCTGCAGATGGTTCAGGGATACAGATGGTGACTGCTGGAAGGGCGAGGTCATCATGGGTGGTGAGGCCACATCAGACACATAACCGTGTGGAGACTCCAGTGAGTCAACAGGCGACAGAACAGCTGAACTGTCCAGAAGGTTCCCAGACTTGCCATCATGGGAATTCTTCTTCTTTACCTTCATGTCTTTGCCCTCCTTGCAGGCGATGCCCTTGGTGCTGGGCTTGCGTGCCTTTTTGCCCTGGCCTTGAGGCTGGGGCTGCTTCATGCTGCCCAGGTAGCCATTGGGCGAGCAAAGAGGCGGCGACAATGTGGTGCCAAGCGACCCTCCGTGCATGGGAGGACTTCGTACTAGGTTGTACTCGTCCAACAGCCGCACAATGTCGTGATGCATTCGCTCCTGTGCAATGTCTCTGGGCAGTCGGTCCATGTGGTCTGTTATTTCTCTGTTGGCAAAGTGATCCAGTAGGACCTTCGCCGTCTCGTAGCTTCCTTCCCTGGCAGCCAAGAAGAGAGGTGTTTCCTCCTACGGCAGAGAGAAAGAAGAAAACATGTTAAGACATCCTCCAGGAAGATTGTTTAGAAAAAGACTTTTTTAAAAAAAAAAAAAAAAGACTGTACCTTGTTGTTTTGCATGTCCTTGTTGGCACCATTCTTAAGAAGCACAATAGCAGCCTCCACGTTATTTACTGCTGCAGCCCAATGTAGCGCTGATTTACCTGCAAAGACAAACACACAGTCAATGGATCGGAAATTTCCTTTTCGATATCACTGATGACAACATGATACACTAAATTGTAAAAAACCAATAGGCTCGCTAACGGCAGAGATTTTACCGAAATCGTCGATGGCATTGACGTCAGCATGACAGTTGATGAGCTCGTCCACCATGCCCTCCACTGCCAGCCTGGCAGCCAAGATCAGGGGTGTGGTGCCGTCGTGCATGCGGGCATCCAAATCTGTGGCGCGGTTTCTTATCAGAATCTATAGACGCACAATAGGTTATTCATCTTGAAGGGTCTAATGATTCCATTGACATGTACAGCTTCACTGTGTCGTTACAAAAATTACTTTTTTCAATAAAATGTCAGAAAAATACATAAAACACAATTGCTTGCTTATTTTGTTTAACCAACAACCACAAAGGGAATTTAAATCTTGTGTATAAGAACCCACCTGAAACACTCCCTGGGCATCGGCTGCCACTGCGGCGTGCAGAGGCGTCCTGCCCATGTTGTCCTGGATGTTGGCGTCGGCACTGGCCTCCAGCAGGCGCTTTGCAGCGTCAGAACGAGCGTAGCGCGCAGCCAGGTGCAGCGCGGTTTCCCCTGTGCGGTCCGTCTGATTGTGAAGATTGGCACCCTGGTAGATGAAGTCATTGATCACGTTGGCAGAAGCGTCCTCCTCTTCCTCGCTGTTGCCTGTTTCTAAGCCTCCACCACTGCAGGACGCAATCATCAGGGGGGTGAATCCATCTGGATGGAGAGAGGAGGAGGAGGAAAAGAGGGGTGAGGGGTGTAGAGAAAAGAGCTCTTGTGGGTACCGCTCTGCACAGACCCAGTAAACCGCTGCGAAAACAGAAGAGCCTGTGCTTCAAAGCATCGCACAGATCAAAACCGAGCAACAAACAAATCGAATGTGGATTTGACACTTTTGCCCGGGTTGACTCATCGCAGCTCCGACTTCGATAACGGATTCTGATCAAGGCCTCTGGACGGGAGAAGCTTCAGAGGGAACGTGAAGCTGGGGGGATCGAGGCCAGGGCTTGTTAAAGCTACGCCGCTGCACAAACCGAAACATTAATATCTAACTGTGAGAGGCAGCGCTGCCAGTCGCTTTGGATAGGTTCTCTTCTCTTCAAAAGAATAGCAAGCCCCTGATCTCGCAGATTTGGTCGATTCAACTGCATCGATCCCCGGCGGAGGGAAAAGTGTGCTCTCAACTTCTTAACCCTGTTCCTTTGATTTTTACAGCTCCTGTTCAGGGAACTTATTGCTATTTATTACAAAATTGTTTTTTTGTCCATTTGACGCCTTCATAGGGTTTTTTTTTTTAAAAACGGGAAAACAGGAAAAACAGGCCCATTACTGTTCAAATGATTAATCTGATCAGGAATCAGTGTTTTCCCTTAGGCGCCTGGCTTCCACTCAGCTGCTTTGAAGAAGATCCTGTACCCTGAGGACATGGGGCTTTACTACTCCTACACACAATTACACATACACACACACACACACACACACTCCCAACACTCAAGACGTGTACAAAAAAGTGTGAATCTGTCTCTACACACAAACACAGACACATTAAAAATGTTTGGGTTTTTTTCAAAAACTTTGATCCCTTAATAGAAATATCTACTTAAACCCGTTCACCAGTTAGGTTCACACATGTTGTTCTACTGAAGTGGTTTTTACATTTCACATTCTGTCACTTGAATTATTAGAGAAGTGAAGAGAAAAAAAAAAACTATCCAGTGTCTCACAGAACAAGCGATGGTCGGCATAAATCAAAAATTCCAAATTTATCCCTGTGATTCCATATACATTTTTCCCATATGATTAAAAATTGTCTTATATTTTAGAATATCTCTTGTTGACTCTGACGACAACATGAGTCATCCAAAGAGAAAAAAACAAACAAACAAAAAAACAATTTTCAAATTCAATTTTCTCAATATGTAATTAGTTGTGCCCACCTGGTCCCCGGACATTAACATCCATGCAGTCATTCTCAATCTCGCCCTGAGGTGGTGTTGGAGCGATGGAGGGGATGCGCAGGTCAGCGGCGTCTAGGTGCTGCTGCGTCCACTGCCGATGGTCGGTCTGGTCGTCCACCTCCAGTATAGCCTGTTCATCAAACTGCTGAAAAAAAAAAAAGATTAAATGGCCGATAATAATAATGTGTTTCTTTAATTATAAATAGGCAAATTCAATTTTATTTCTTAACAATTATTATTAATACATTTTTTTTTAAAACTGCTGCAAATTTTATATTTAAAAAAAAAAAATCAAATCCCCCCAACAGCGTAGTAGTTGCATCCTTACCCTGAAGCGCTTTGCATCTGAAGGCTCGTCTTCACCCCATTCGTTCTGGGTGTCATCCATGAGTGAGATGTCGGAGGTGTTTTTCAGTGGCCTGCAATGAAGAAGAAAACCCAGTAAGAATCCCTGTACACTGTTGCTAACTCCATCGCATCCGAGCCGCTCGCCATAAATGGTGCGGCAATGCTGAAAAACAAAAGCATTGATTCAACGCATACTCCACCCCTCAATTAATGAGCACCCAAACCTGCCATTCCATTATCATTAATGATCCAGGAGGCAAAACCCTCCTTTCCCAAATTTGACTCATCACCAGTTCATCACTCATTTTGTCCTTTGGAATTAGCCCTTCACTTGACCCGCAATGAAACAGGTACCCGCTGACACGGCGCCGCTGCTGAATAAACAGAAACTTACTTTAATCCCACTGAATCTTCTCCGACAGGCTCACGTCTCTTCTTCTTATTGGTCTCTGTGGTCTTGAAGCCCTCGGGGAGCCAGAGGCGCCCATGCTCATGACGGCGCTTTCGGGCAGCCACCATCCCCACTCCGAGGAAGGCCAGTATCCCAACGCCGGCCAGGACCAAGTATATTGGGTAGAGGTTATGTGAAATCGGGTCCACCTGGTCGCCTGGTAGGAAAAGGGATGACATAGTCACAGCGGGACGAGGGAAAAGACGCGGACCGACAGCGAACACAGCAGGACCCCCAGGATCCGCCCGAGTGCTGGAGCAGAGTTAGTCTGGCTCTTCCACGTCGAGCGGTTCCCACTCCCGAAAACACACGGCACGCAACCAGCAGGAAGCCCCAGAAACCGGCGGGCGATCCTCCCCGTTTGTAACGCTAGCTTCAACTACCTATTCAGTCATAATCACAACAGCTAACTACTTTCCAAAAAAAAAAAAAGACAAGGATGGGGCGTGATAAAAAAGAAAAAGGAGAAAGAAGAAGGAAAAAAAAACACCACCACCTCCTCTCTTCCTTTTCAACCTATGGTACCAGGAGACAACTTTACCATTTCTTCTTTAAGAGAAAAAAAGGAAGGGGATTAATGAACTTCAAATTACTGCACGCGCTTTAAGCTGTAAAGACGAAGGATTTATTAGGATTTTCCAGATAACAAAGACTCCCAACTTCTAGCACACTCCCGATCAATTTTTCCCCTTCTTTTTTTTTTTTCCACTAACGATTTTGAAATGATAAACTCCCCCAACCTAAACCCTTAGAGATGCATTAAGTCCCGGTATTACATTCAGTGAGGTGAAGGTTGCAGCAGCCCCTCACATTGTGGGAGGACGTGTGTGTGTGCGTGCGTGTGTGTGTGTGTGTGCGTGTGCGAGTGTGTTAACTGTGGACGTAAATGCGTACACGTCTGAGAAAGAGAGATGGAGTGTTATATCGTGTGAGGAGGGGGATTGGATGACTTGATTTGTGGCAATTAACCATTTTGGAGCCTGAAGCCAGTGGATTTACGCAACGAGGGCTGGATTGATTGTTTAGACCATGAGATTCGCACTTGCATTTGTTCGCTGCTGCATAACAAATACACAATCAAAGCGCGGCAGGGTTAGGACCCGACCAGAGGGCACAGGAAGTACTTTCGGTTTGAGTGCGAGCACGTGTCGTATCCGCTTGTGAATGAGGCCTAAAAAAAACCATAACATGGGATCTCCATGTTTCCAGCCAAATCAAATATATTCTACACTAATGAGACTGTAAACCACTAATTTATGCTTTATTTGACAATCCCGGCTGTATTTTCCCCCGACATTCAAACAGACTTTTGTTTGCGCTCATATAAAAGGCACTGATATATATTTAAAAAAGCTTTTCAGCAACGATTCATTGAGACTGCGGATGTGTACTCACTGAAAACTGCTTCGATGGTGTATGGAACATCCAGTTTGCCACTGGAGGCCAAAGCCCCGAGGAAGGCCGCAGCATCATTTGTGCTCTGGAAACACTCAGTGGACTGCTGGAAGCACTGACGGTTGTCCACCTCCAAGTGGACCACTGAACTAAAGAAGGGCAAAAAAATGGAACATTATCTCTCATGGTATTTCCAAAGGGAATGTCAGTAAAGAGAACATTTTGAGAACTATTCCTCACCCTTTGATTTGCAAGTGATCCAACTCCCTCCTCGGCCTCCTGCTCCCTCCCACCACATCATAGAGGCTTCTCTTCACCACATTCAGCACACCACGGACATGGACCTCTGGCCACGCCTCCACTGAACGCTTGACGTGGTACTTCTTGAGCTCGTGCTCGTTCCCGTAGTATGGATACACCATCATCTCGCCCTTTGAGTTCTTGCTGAATATCACGTTGGTTCGAAGGACACGGCTCAGTTCGCGCAGAAAGGCAGAGGAGTTGTTGAGGAGCTGCTCAGGCGTGATGTGGACCACCAGAACCAGCTGGCCCACTGCTAGCTTCTCCGGCATGTTATTGGCACAGTCCAAGCCGTCCCACTCACACTCAGCATTGTTGCAGCCCTGGTCACAGTGGCCATCGGCATAGTGGTCCTTGCAATACTGGTCATACAGAGGACTGAGGGAAAATCAAAAGCATTAAGGGTCCTGTCACCTAGACAAGAAGATCATCAAGGATTTCCATCTTTGATTTTATAACAAAGATGAACGAGAAAAGCCACTTACTTGCATTGTCCTTCCAGATTCTGGCAGTCAAAGCCGTCGTAGAGGCATCCGGCGTTGTCACACTGCGAATCACACTTTCCGTTGTTGAAGTATCGCCAGCACTGCAGCGATGCCGAGCAGTTCTTCCACGGATCGTCGAAGTTCAGCGAACAGTCACCATTGTCCCAGTCGCACGCATGGTTGTTGCAGAGCACGTCGCAGAAGTTGTTGTGCTTATGCTCCGCGCACTGCGGGATCTCGCAGGTGGCCTTCACCTCCGGTGGCGGCTGCACTTCTTGGCCCAACCCGCCCTGGAAGTTATGGTCCAGGATGTGGCAGAGGAGACCGTTGAACTTTGCGGGGCAGACGCAGTGGTAAAACGGCGCCTCAGAGGTGTATTCACATGTGCCGCCATTGTAACAGGGGTTTGAGTTACAGGGGCTGTCAGTGGAATACTGGCACTCGGGCCCAGTGAACGAGGGGGTGCACAGGCACTTTGGACTCTTGTGGCCAGAAATGCAAGTGCCCCCATTGCGACAGTGAAGACTGCCGCAGGCCTGGGCATCATACTCACACGTGGAGCCAGTAAAACCCTATCAGAGGTCGAGTAGAACAAAAAAACCCATCAACAACAACAACCAACACCACAGGCAACAACAGTGAAAGTCTTCCAGTCCCTAAATGATACTATTTTAGAAATACTCTAGCTTTAAGCAAGTGGATAAGATGTGTAGCAGTTATAGTTTAGTTAAAATGAGACAGTTCTCCATTAGATAGTTCACATGTGCGTACTCACAGGAGGACACTTGCAGATGAAGCCATGTTGTGTGTTACTGGCTACGGCGCAGGTCCCTCCATTACGACAGGGTTTCCCCTTACAGCCATCGAATACCGTGTCACAGCGCTGACCTAGAAGAGGGGCCACACGCACAAAAAGTATTAACATATTATTTATATATTCAGATTTATGTTTGATAGTCCTTTTACTGCCATTAGCGATGTTCTTTAGACATAATGCTACTGATTAGAAGCGCTGGTCGACAGGCGTTTCTAAGTTTCTCCATTTAAAACCGGAGGTGTTTGCTAACATGTACCTGTGTATCCAGTGCGACACTCGCAGCGGTAGTTGTTGGTGAGCTGGATGCAGCTCTGGGTGCCGCGCGGGTCACAGGGGTTGGACAGGCACTCGTTGACGTCTCCCTCGCAGCGCTCCCCTACGTATCCCGCGGGGCAGATGCAGTGGTAGCCTCCTACTCGGTCCACACACTTGCCTCTGTTGAAGCACTTTGGCTCTTTGGTGACTGGATCGGTGAACGGGTTGCAGTCGTCAATATTGATCTCACAGTGCACGCCTGAGGGCGGAGAACGGGGACAAGAGGCGTCACTTAAATTGGCTAATTCTAAATTTTAATAAAACAAGAGCTTTGAATAGATTTAAAGTTTATCGTTCATAGCTTATGTCAAAAGATTGTGTATATATGTATGTATATGTATGTACATGTATGTATAAAAAACTACTTTTGGCTTTTTTTGGGACTACAGTGCACACTGTGAAAAATCAATGGCGTATTTGAGAAGTAGAGGAGGGGATGGAGGCGAGGCGGGAGACCTAAGCCCTAATTAATGAAGCGTGGAGACAAGAAGGAGAGGCTGGACGGGGGGAGCGGTGCGGAGGCGTGTGCGTGGGGTCTGCTGACCTTGGGTTCCACGGGGACAGGAGCATTTGTAGGTATTGATCAGGTCAATGCAGGTGCCCCCATTCTGGCACGGCTGGGAGAAGCATTCATTGATCTCGTCAGAGCAGTTGGTCCCCACGTAGCCTGGCATGCACTGAGAGATGGAGAGAACAGAAGAGAAGAAGAAGAGGCAGCCAAGAAAGAGGAAGAGAGAGAGGAGAGGAGAGGGGTTAAGTTTAATCAATGGCTGACATGAAACAAAGGTGGTTTTTGTTTACCTGGCTGTTTTCTGGGCTCCATCCTGCCAAGGCCAGCAGATCCTTTATTCCAGCCGAGATTAACATAACCAAGCTTCTATTTATAAACCGGCCTTTTCATTAAGGCTGCAGTGGCAGTAGCTTTAGCTGAACGGACTGCTACTACACACTTTAACGAACACAACGGAAAGTGCTACAAACATATCAGCTCGAAGACGAGCATAATCACACACTGGATTTTTAAGATTGTTTATTTACACACACACACACACACACACACACATCAGTTTGTTACCTTGCAGGTGTATCCGCCTAAAAAGTCGGTGCAGGTGGCTCCGTTCTGACAGGGGTTCGGGGTGCATTCGTCCACCTGCTCCTCACAGTAGCTCCCAGTATATCCCACCTGGCAGTGGCAGTAGTGAACGTTTCCTGCGTCCAAACACTGACCCGAGTTCCGACAAAGATGCGCAACATCGACCCCTGTGTAGAAGTTGAAGTAGATGTTATGAATTTGTGATAACAGTCAAACACATGTATACACACACCACAGACACATTATGAAAAGTGCCATTATGAAAAGCCTGTGTTCCAACCATCCTACCTCTCTGTTTGGCCGCCACCTCACAGGAAACACTCGGGACGTCACAGTAAAGGCCTGTCCAGCCAGTCTCACACTCGCAGCTATAGGTGGTGCCCCTCTGCCAGCAGGTTCCCCCGTTCTTACAGGGCGACGAGTCGCACCAACGAACCAGGTTCTGAAAGGTGCAGGAAAATATTCAATATCAGCTGATCACATGGTCTTTATTTTTTACCCGTTTAAAGGATTTATGATTGTACCCCGAGTCCATAGCAACAACAAGAGACGTTTTTGAATGAAAAACAGAGCCAAAGCACCTGTCGATCCTCCTACCTGACAGTTGAGTCCGGTGTATCCGTGGGGGCAGGTGCACTTGTAGGTGCCGTAGCTGTCCTGGCAGGTGCCGCCATTCAGACAGGGTTTGGAGTCACACTCGTTGATGTCGTGCTGGCAGTAGCTGCCAGTAAACCCAGGTGGGCACCGACAGGTGAAGGTGTTGATGCCGTCCAGGCAGGTGCCGCCGTTGAAGCAGGAGCTGCGGGAAAAAACAAATGGCTTTACTATACACGTCAACATGAGCCATTTGGGCTGGAATGTCAGGAATGTCCTACTAAATTCCTTAAACAAGTGTGGGCATTTTAGCAAAAAACATCTATACTCATTCAATAATTTGAAGTACAGGCAACGGACCTCATACAGATCATGAGACAGCTGCAGTCAAGTAGATGTTGTTCTATATCAATACTCCACCACAGAGGGCAGTAGTGGACAAGAAAATGGGTCCTAACGTTATCAAAAGAATAAAAGAACCTGTTGATCTGCACAGATACCTTTACCCAGGGGTGCTGCCAGGAATGCGCCAGGAATTTTGGGCCCAATAACAAAAAAAAATCTAATTGGGGCCCTTGGAATCGTCCTAACCCCCCCCCCACCACCACCACCACCACCCCACCCCACCCCCATGCAGCGACCCTGCCTTTACATACCAGTCAGTGGAAATAAATACACACACAGACTTTTGGCTACTCTGTGATAATTTGGCTACTCTGTTTGTGATATCAACGTTGCACTTTGTTTCCTGTGGGCTCAGTACCTCTCAGTGCAGTCGGGGGTGTTGTTTTCACAGTGGATCCCACTGAAGCCCGGCGGGCAGGTGCAGGTGTAGCTGTTGACGCAGTCGGTGCAGTTGGCCTCGTTCTTACACGGGTTGCTCTCACACTCGTTGATGTCCTCCTCGCAAGTTGTCCCCCTGAAGCCGGGCGGGCAGGTGCACAGGAAGCCGTTCACCTCGTCCTTGCAGAGGCCTCCGTTGCTACAGGGATCTGTGTGGGGGGGGTGAGCATCTGACTCAACGCCATGGGATTCCAGGTCCAGGCAATCATGCCCCAGAGAAAAAGAAAAACACAGAACTTACTGGGCTTGCAGTCATCGACGTTGGTTTCACAGTTGCGTCCAGCGAAGCCCGGTTTGCACTCGCAGTGGTAACTGCCTAATGTGTTCTGGCAGGTGGCTCCATTGAGACAGGGATTCTTCACACACTCTTTGATATCCACCTCACAGGTTTGTCCTACGAGAGGAGGGATCAAAGAAAATAAACGTTTTTTTTCATATTCTCTTTACACCAAAGAACAAACCTGCTGCGTTTCAACAGCAGGCTATGGAATTCAACAAGATGTTAAGTCACACGTTGATGGAAAGAGGTACAACGTTCACCATGTCTATTAATGACAATGAACTTATAATCTTTCTACTAACTTATTTCTATAGGACACACATATAGGTATGTCAGGATTCATATTTACCCTGCCATCCCTCAGGACAGACACAGGAGAAGCTCTGGTAGTCCTCAGACTCCTGACACTTCCCTCCATGTTTGCAGGGTTCGGAGCTGCATGGGGCCATCAGAGTTTCACAGCTCTCTCCTGTACCACACAAACACACAAGACCACATTCCGTTACGGCACACCCTGGTTTGAAAAACCTTTTTCACCGTGTGTGATAACGTTTGTGTGTCATGAACTTTGGAGATAACCCAACCCCAAATGGACCACAGAATCATCTTTCAGTCAGTACTATCAGAAGATTTTAGCCAGGTTCTGTTAGTGTTAGAGGCCTGCAGAGACATTCCCCTATCTGTTTCCACAACACACAGCTAGCACAGGAAGCCGGCTCCAGTTTCCGCCTATTGTGAAGCCATTTGCTGTTCTGTGAGACAGGAAGCAGGCAAACAGGAAATGTGTCAAGCACCCGTTCCCACCCCGGCACAAGCAAAAGCCTTTTATTATTCAAAGCACTGTGGACTTTTCCGAAAAGACGACTCGACAAATACGAGAAAATTTGCCCTTAGCCTTTTCGATTATCATCTGTTTTGTCAAACAATAAACGAGATGACATGAAAATATTTTTCCAGATGTCTTATCAAGGATGCTCATGCACAACAGAGAGGCAGAGGTTTGGTGTCTTTGAGCCCCGAGGAAGTCTTGCTGCTGAACTCTACTCGACAATTATTTCATCCAACTATTTGGATGGAATCAGGTCCCCCAGTATGGAAATGCCAACGTTCATACCCGTGTAAGGCAGGACACAGTTGCACTTGTAGCCTGCGACGTCGTCGATGCACTTCCCCTGGTTGAGGCAGGGGTTGGAGGCACATTCGTTGATGTTGGTCTGGCAGTTTGGGCCTGCGGTTAGAGGAGAGGGCAATGCATTACACACACACACACTTGGGTTTAAGCCGAAGGTCAACAGTCAAGTGGTGTGGAGGGAGAAGTGCGGTTTGGATGACAAACACACACTTAACAAGCCAAAACACAGGCACACAACCACGTTGGCAGCGAGTACTGACCAGTAAAGCCCATGCGACAGGTGCAGACGTATCCGCCAGTCATGTCCTTGCAGGTGCCTCCATTCATACACGGGTTAGACTCACACTCGTCGTTGTTGATGTCACAGTTTTTACCGCTCCAGCCAGAATCACACAGGCATTTGTAGCTGACAAGAGGGAAAATGTGGGAAATAAAAACTCCTGTTACCTCAAACTGTGAGATTCTTAACATATGAGCATGAGTTCGTCACCTTTTCTTTTACATTGGAGATGTTTGGCAAAATGATCAATAGTTTGATGCCTAGAATTGATATCTCTATGTTTTTTGGCAAGTTGGACCAAAAGACTGGTGTTGCTCAGCAGGACACCGTAGATTAGCATTAAGACCACGTTAATAAGACTAGTTTGTAGACGGCCTCACCCGTTGATCTTATCTTCACAGTGACCATGGATGCAGGGACTGCTGAGACACTCGTTGACTTGGGAGAAGCAGGTGACATCATGGTAACCTTCCGGACACAAGCAGATGAAGCCGTTGATGCCGTCGACGCAGGTGCCGCCATTGTGGCAGGGGTTGATGGCGCACTCATCAATGTTGATGTTGCACATGGTGCCTTCAAGACAAAGAGGAGATCACATCATATGTTTATCACTGGGTTATGAAGTTACTACAATAACTTAACGGGACTTTTTTCCTTTTTTTTTTTAACAAACAACACACTCATACGACAACAGACTAAGCCACCAAACAATGAAGTCTACATCTGAGTGCAGTTAATGTATCAGTTTGCAGAAACATGAGGGGCTTTAAACCTCCCTTTGTCGGCCACTTGATGCATTGATGCCATTCAGCCCTGTGCCACGCATAACATAAAGGCGACCCATTTAGCTTTAAAGCAGGGACCGGCCTCCAAGCTTTTAAAAGCTCAACTTTCCAGAATCTTTTCTCCTACTCAAATCTCTGGTGACTGTGTGTGTCAAAGAGTGTGTGTGTGCGTCTCCTCTCGTTGCGTCGGAGGGCAGCTTGCGTGTCCTAACAGCAGCAGGTTGGGGGACAGGGTGTAGCTGGAAGGTGACACCAGTCGAGCCTCAGAGGAGTGTGCTCGCTCGCTCGCCATCTGTCACCCTCCCCATTAGCCCGCCCCCCCCACCCCCCTTTTCCCCGTCCAAACCTCCCATCCTCCAATGCTGATGCTGAAACACTCATTTTGCCTATTGCTCACCTGAGACAAGAGCCATGTTGTAAGTATCTCCATGTTTTCCTCGAGCGTAATCGGGACTCTCCAACCAGTTTGAATCAAACTTGGTATATTTCCAACTCTCAAATCTCCAAATCTCTAAAAGCTCTGAATGGTTCACAACACTGGGCGTTCAGTCTGCTTACCTGTGTATCCGGGTTCACAGGCGCACTCGTAGCCGTTGATCTTGTCGATGCAGGTGCCATAGTCACAGGGGTTACTCTTGCAGTCGTCGATGTTGATTTCACAGTTGATTCCTGAAGGAAAAAAATGTCTTTAGCCACTACAAACTTTAAAGAAGCTAAACTTGAATCTCTGTGGGGTCTTTACCGGTGGTTCCTTTGGGGCAGCTACATATGTAGGCGTTCTCTTTGTCCTGGCAGGTGCCGCCGTTCCTGCACGGCTGGCTCAGACACTCGTTGATGTTGGTTTCGCACACGCGGCCGGTGTATCCGGGGCTGCAGTGGCAGCTGAAGGAGGCCAGGCCGTCGATGCATGTACCGTAGTGGCAGGGGTTCGAGTAACACTCGTTGACGTCTGTCTCACAGTGCCTCCCGGTGTAACCTGGCAACAGAGCGGGTTTCATTTGTTCTTGATATCTGTTATATTTTGTACATTTGACATATTTTGTTATATTTTGCACTTACAAACTTGTATCGGAGTGTATGTGCTGTGTTATTTTAGCATTTGTCAAACATTGTTGGCTTTAGTTCAAAGTCGGGTACCTTCCGTGCACTCGCAGGTGTACTTGTTGGGCCCGTCGGTGCACTTGGCACCGTTTTTGCACGGCGTGCTGGCACACTCGTCGATGTCTATCTGGCAGAGGTTCCCAGTGAAGCCTGGAAACACAACAACACAACATTTGTTACTGCGTTTGTGTGTTTGTGTGTGTGTGTGTGTGTTTTCGGCATGGCTACTTCTCGCCGTTTCAAACCAGTCCCGCTCACAGTCCTGAGCCAATGCCATAAGAGCTCTCAACAAATCAGAAATCTGCATGTTAATTAACAAGAGCAAAACACTATGAGCTCTCCATTTTCCCTCTCTCTTCTATTCAGCACGACTCCAAAAGGAGAAGGGAATGCGGGGGAACCGGCTTGTTGAAGGGGGGGTGGCGGTTTAGGGGGGGCACAAGGAGAAATGAGGAAAGAATGAAAGTTGTGAGGCCTCCTGACCAAAGGCTGGTAGACAAAGGAGGGCCTGTGTGCTCCGCTCCTCGTCTGAGCCAAACTGAGCCTGTTGCCTCCTTTGTCCTTCAGAACTTTTCCATCACAATGTGCATTCTCCTGTCTTACCCTCTACCCCACCCTCCAACCCCACCCACTCCCCGCCCGCCTCGGCAAAGAGCCAGCTTGACCTTCGACCCTTCACTATTCAAAGTGCTTGTCATTCAAAATCAACCGAAAGGCTTCCTTCTCCTCTGCTCATCCCAGACAGTTTCTTCTCATCTCACCCTCTGGCTAAAGCTGGTACAGTCCCAGGGCTCGTAGAAAGCAAGAAAGCTACACTTCCCATCCATCCCCACATCACAGCAGGAAGCTAAGGCCAATTATCTTCTTCTTTACCTGTTTATCGGCTCTTTGCAAACGTCTTCCAGGTGCATTACCATCAAATCACATTAAGTCACATCCTGCTCACGGCCTCGTCGTGAATAGTTTATCAACTCTTATTGATCGATTGGCCCATATACTAATACATAATAATAGATGCATTATTTGCCAGGGCAAATTCAAACCCTACCGACTGAAATAAGAAAGCGTCAAAAACACTGCGGGGAATTTCTTCCCCAGATGAACACATATGCATACACACACAAAGGTTGAAGCAGAATTGCAAGCATGCACAGGGACACACACATACATCATGCACCTCAGCAAAAAAAAAAAGAGGGATTTAGCCCCAGACTGTTGGAATCGGACATTTCAATGGCTCCCAGTGGGGTTTCCATGGCTATTCCATGTACAGAAATGAAAAGAGGGGACCCTCGCCCCGGGTCTGGCTCGCAACAGGGACAAATTTACATCTCAAGCAGAGCGCTTAAAGCCGCACCCCCTTCTTTAGCGCTCCCTTCCTGTTCTAACGGCCAGTGCATCTCACGGTCCCACCATCACCCCTTCATCTAGCCACCCCCCCCCCAAAAAAGAAAAACAATTTCACCACCACTTTGTGCTGCTTCCTCACACAACCCTCTCTCAGTGTCACACAGGGTTTTCCAATGCCCTAAGCTCTTGTGTTCACTCTTGTGTTCACCCCTTTCGATTCATTCTAAAGCTTCCTCATTGGGATGTCTTTCTTTCTTCTCGTCTTTATTTCCATTTTCCTCCTTCCTCTCTTTTTCTCTCAACAGGAGGAATCCTGCCTGTCCACACCCAGGCTGCCTTTGATCCACCCGTGAACCAAAAAAAAAAAAAAAAATTACTTCCAAGTCAATGATTCTCCTGAAAAAAGAAGTTTGAAGAACCTTTTTTGCTTTTCCTCATTTCTCTTTTTCTATCTAACCAAGACCGAATGGTTGCTGCCTTCCTTCACCTCTGAACAACACATCAATACCTCTCCTCCAAATACCACAACTCTGCAATTTGTTTCTGAAAAACAAAACCTGCAGCAAAAGACCAATTGACGAACTCACTAATCACCGCAGCACGAAAAGTGTTATTTTACTAAGCCTGGCAGTAGCTCTTTTTTCCCCCCTCGTTCCCAGTCACAATCAAAACATCCACAAGTTTCTGCTCACTCATCAGACTTTGTGGAAAGGGATAAGAAACTTGAATAAAAAGTTCAAACTTCCTCAAGCCTTTCCCTATAGATTGTTTTTTTTTTTTTGTCTTCTCCAACTCGGCTGCAGCGTTGGTTCTGGGCTACCCGGGTCTGCATAAGCCTGCCTCAGGGCTGGGATTAGCGCCCGTCCAGATAGGTGTTTGCGTGTTTGTGTGTGTTTGAGCGAGAGAGCGAGAGAGACTCTTTCCCCTCCTTCCCCGTCTGCAGCCTCACCTGTGGGGCACTGGCATTGGAAGTCGTTGATCTTGTCGATACACTTGCCGTTGTTCTGGCAGGGGCCGGTGCTGCACTCGTCGGTATCGATCTCGCAGAACTTCCCCTCGTAGCCTGGCCAATTAGCAAGAGACGACCACGAAGGGCAGAAGCATCGGTTAGAAAGAGATATGCAGTGAGTAGCACTTTCACACCGCTGTAATATAATGCTGTAACGGATTTGAATAATACTGCCAGTCTGTTTACAAACGCCTCACGCCCATGGATCTTACCCGGCATGCAGATACAGTGGAAGGCTCCTATCCGGTCCAGGCAGGTGGCGTCGTTCATACACGGGTTGGACATGCACTCGTTGATGTCCAGCTCACACCTCGGCCCCACGTACCCTTGCTGGCATTTACACTGGAACGAACCCTTGGTGTTTATACATTTCCCTGCATGTTCGCACGGGTTGGTACCTGTATGAAACAAAATACACTTTTCACAGCTAATCCTGTGCATACAAGACCTAACAAAACAATGTGAAACAGAGCAGTGAGATGATTCAAGCGGTTTGGTGTCGTTTGGTGCAGCCTGAACCAAACCTGAGACTGTGGGTGACAACTAAGAATACGAGATTTCAAAGTACCACAATAAAAGAAATGAGTGAGCTTGTGTTTTCAGGATGACGCTGTTTGACAGACTCACCCATGGCGCACTCATCGACATCCTGGTCACAGGAGGCTCCCAAGAATCCCGAGGGGCAGGTGCAGAAATGACTTCCGTTGACCGGGTTGGTGTCGCAGTTGGAGCCCTTCTGACATGGGTTACTGATGCAGGCGTCGTCCAGCTGGCACAGCAGACCTGGAGCAGAGTCCATGAGGTGGACTTTATTATACTGGACTGAATGTCAGGTTGTATGTACCGCAACACCTTGTCAAACAATGAGCGCAGAATAAAAGCAGAGATCACCTGTGCGGCCGTGAGGGCACTCGCAGAAGAAAGAGGCCACTCGGTCGTGACAGGTGGATCCGGCGTGGCACGCGGCGCTGGCACAGTCGTCAATGTTCTCACTGCAGTCGTCGCCCGTCCAGCCGTTTACGCACACGCACTGGTAGCTGCCAAAGGTGTTGTGGCACGTGCCGCCATTTTGGCAGGCATTGGGCATCAGTTGGCACTCGTCAACATCTTCTGTGCAGAGCTGACCTGTGGCAGAACCCGAGGTCAAAGGATTAAGATTTAATTGGTTTAACTGGCAGTCGATGCGTTGAGTGGAACATCGCACCACAAACCTGTAAATTCTGGTTTACACTGGCAGTTGTAGGTGTTGACTCCATCGACACATGTCCCACCGTTCTTGCACTCGTGGCCAGGACAGTCGTCAATGTTGGATTTGCAGTTTTTACCAGTAAAACCTGAAACAAGATTAGAAAAAAACTCAGTTTACTTCACTTTCGCCGATTTCCACCAGTGGAGGCTTTGGATTTTCAGATTTCTCCTGGTTTGGAAACAACATTCTCCCATTTACAAAATGGGAGTGAAACTTCTCGACAGTTTAAATGCGGCTTTCTTTTTCCTGCCAAGACAGAAGGCAGCTGTACCCTGCCGAGGTCTGTGGAAACCCTGACATGTAATAACATCCACTCCGTTCTGCAGTTATACGAGAGGAAACCACTGCACTGTACAAGCGGCATGTTGGGTAATATGTTCACGGTGCTTCCTCAACAACTGCTTTTTTAAATTCTGTGTTCAAGACGTGTGGAGCCACTACTAAAATTAACCAACATTAAAAAAAAACAAACGTGAAATTCAGATAATTCTGCAAAAGTAGTGACAGTAGTTTAACGACATGTTAGTTTTGTTAATCAACGTGCTTCATCACATATATCAATATGCTAATGCTAATAATTGACATCTTAGTCAATGCCAGCAGAACTAAATTGACTTTTCTTCCTCACAGAACATTTGCAAAACAATAATATTCAAAAATAAATTGAAACCTGCAATGTTTACATCTATGGTTGCAGGTTATAGTAATTTCCATTCATGAAAACATTAGATCCATTAGAGCGGATTTATGTAGCAAAAGCAGTGAAATGTCAACACCAATATTGGGTGGATTTCTGAAATGATTCGGAACAACAGGACAAAGTCAGTCTGTGTGGAGGTGATGAGCTGGTGGGCGGAGCCACAGGCCCAGAAAGCTCTGCTTCGCTCCACCATGTGAAAAGGATGTTGTCCTTTGACCATTTCCTTATGATAAGCCCTGATGCTTTCCTGCTTTGCCTTGTTCACACAGTGTGCGCGCAAATGTACGCGTGCACACAGACACACACACACACCGAGAACACACACATAGCCAAAACAGCCCAACCTTAGATGACGTCATCTCTGAAGCACCAGACGCTGGCATTTAAACTGTAACTTGTCAGATTTGAGTGTTTCAGAAAAACCCCACATTAAGTCAAAATGGTTCACATTCGGAAAAAAAAACTCAACATGAAAACCTGGTTTTATAAGGACAGGAAATAACAATCATATTCTCACCTGGCACACAGGAGCACTCGTAGCTGGTTTCTCCCTTCTGGATGCAGGTGCCGCCGTTGTGGCATGGTGACGGGCTGCAGGGCAGGTAGCGGCTCTCGCAGTGCTTCCCTATATACTCCTGCGGACACTGGCATCTGTACCCGCCCACCTCATTGATGCACACGCCGCCGTTCTTGCAGGGCGACGGGCTCGCGTCGCACTCGTTGAAGTCCTGCTTGCAGGTCTTTCCGGAGAAGAACGGCGTGCAGGCACACATGAAATGGGACTCAATGGCAGAGCACTTGCCACCGTTGGCACATGGGTTCGAGGCACAGGGGTCGGCTTGTTGGCACAGTTTTCCTACAAACACAGAGACTGTGTCACAGGCTGCGGTTTTCTTATTAATCATCCGGTGACCCCGCAGACAGAAGGAAGCCACTGCTGTGTGTTACCTGACCATCCAGGTGGGCAGCGGCACTTGTACGTCTGGAGACTCTCGAGCTCACAGATGCCTCCGTTGCGACACGGCGAGCTGACGCAGACATTGTTGATGGGTGTCAGGCAGCGGCGGTCGGTGTATCCCAGTTTGCATGTGCAGCTGTAGTCCACCGTGTTCCCCCTGGACACGGCGCGACACGAGCCGCCGTTCATGCATGGCGAGGAGATGCACGGGTCATGAAACTGGCAACGGCTTCCTACGTACCCATCCCGGCATCTGTGGAAAGACAATACAGGAAAATCAGGATTGACATCTGTGATGTCTGTTGACTTGAACTCTGGGACGTCTGGGCTGACCCGCCGGTCGCCCTTGTGTTTAGACCATGACTTGAGATCAGAGGGAGAATCACGCTGTTGCTAACTTGCTAATCTCGAGAATCCAGTCAAACCTTTGAGTCATTTTTTTTTTTAAAAGACTGTGATCAACATTATATAAGAAATGGGGGATAATTTATGATTTAATAAACGTCCATCGTTCTGAGCGATTTATTGGTTTAGTAATAACTGTCCGTTCTTCATTTATTTTTCTCATTTAAAATTAGCATTACAAAGAGCGGGAACAGTCAAAGGCTTTTCCCAAAGGCCTATATTTTCACTGTGCCGATCTTCGGCAGCTCAGCACTGACGGAAGAGTTCAGAAGGGTTAAGACAACACTTCAGAACTGCTGAACTTATAAATCAGCCACTTGGGTGAAAAGGTTCCCAGTTCCCAATATGGCTAACTATCCGTTTGCCTCAAAAGATGGCCCAGCCCTGCCCTGCTGTTTTTACAACACGGCAACACGGCCCTGAGAAACTATGCTTTAGAAAGGACATTCATCCGTCCCCTCACCCCACACACACACACACACACACACACACACGCACACACACACACGGCAACAATGTGTTTGCGGCGGTAAAGCAGAGGGAGGAGGGGGACAAACCACTGTGAGGTTTCTCACAGGTTATAAACGTCCACTTGGACCCAGTGGACGAGTTCCCATAGAGCGAGAGAGAGGGAGAGAGAGAGAGAGAGAGAGAGAGAGAGAGAGAGAGATGTTGCTGATCACAGGGACACATTCACACATTTACAATTACAATGAGAGGAGCTGAAGAGCGTCCCCTGAGGATACGCACGGCTCAACAAAGGGGCCACACACACACACACACACACACACACACACACACACACACACATGCATGCAGACATACCTACAGAGTGTGGAGTCTTGTGGAGACCAAAAAATATTTGATACATATGTTTTACAAACATTCACAAATTGAATTGAATGAGTGAATAAACTCAAACAGATCGAATGATGTTTCAGCTTAATTAGCCGTGAATCATATGTCGATTTTTCAATGAACTTCTTAATTACTATTTACAATTATGAATTGAAACATTTGTAATGTATCAATTCAGTTATTAACATAAATGTATCGATGCTCAACGACATCAGAGCCTCATTCCCACCACATTCCCGCTTTCTTCACCTTCAGAGATTCAGTGCTGTTGTCAGCGTCGGCCAGCCGGGGAGGCCCAGGCTCAATGAAAACAAAGAATCTACTCAATAACGCCAGAGACGAGGAAGAGAAAAAAAATTGCGGTATTTGGAATTCATGCTCCTAATCTGCTCCAAAAGTTGAGATGTGGAAAAGAGAGAGAGAGAGAGAGCCACCGCAGCAGCCGTCAGCAGCTCTCAGAGGTGAAACGAGCTCGCCTCAACCCTTTTGTCAGCACTCGTTCATCCTGAGGATGTAAGACATCAGCTATGTCACAGTGTTTGAGCTGCAAGCCAACACTACAGCAACTTAAAAAAACCCCGAGCCACCGGCTCAGTGCGGCTCAGGCCTCCCTCCCCGGAGAGGATCTGCTCCGGCATCGGACAAGAAATGGGAAGAGGATGAAACGGAGGAGACTGTGGCACAACCTCTGTCAGGAAACATGAAAAGATTCCTGAACGGATTCCTGCGCACAGCGGAATGACACAGGCACAGTCCAGATCCAGTCAACATCGCTCCACACTTAACGACTGGTCTCTTTCAGCATAGTTGTGTTTCTTCGTCTTCAACGGAGAAACAATAATGTGCAGACAAAAAAAAAAAAAAACATCCCGCCGCATCAAAGAGGCCGTGCCGCCACATTAAAACCCTGCCGTCGCTCCCAAATACCTGAGCAGAGCCAGGAAGTCTGTCAGCCCCCGGGGGGCTGCCAGGCCCATGTCCCTAAACATTCCCAGGGGGTCAGGCCAATGTGTGTGTGTGTGTGTGGGGACAGACAGTGTGTTTGGATGGGGTCTCCCTCTCGGGGGATTAGGAAGCCTTAGGACTGTGGCAAGGAAAAGAAAACATCACATGCTATGCTGCCCGCTGCACAAACAGTGGTGGTTAGTGAGTGGTGGGATGTCATCACCACTCAGAGCAGCAGAGACCACAACTCAGTTGTCTTATTAGGCCTCGGATCACTGAGTCAAAATCAACTGCATGCAAAAGAATATATATATATATAAACATATATA
>JAFBJQ010000978.1:97119-115706 GCA_016785345.1 Trinectes maculatus
GGAGTCCGTTTCCTGTCTCTGTGTGTGTGTGTGTGTGTGTGTGTGTGTGTGTGTGTGTGTGTGTGTGTGTGTGGGAGGAGGTTGAGATAGACTCATCTCACCATGGAAAACAGAGGTGCCATTGAAGAAGCTCCAGAACCGGAGAGACAAGGACTCACTTTCACCAAAGTGGACGCACACTGAAGCAGTCGCCTCACACACACAGCAGCAAGGAACTCATGACTCAATGTTACCTGAGGACGAGCTTCACTAACGCACAAACAAATCCCAACCACAGTTTAAATCTCCGTCGCTGTCAAATGAATGAATGAAACAAAGTAGCAGGGGCGTGGTTGGAAAAGAATCTCACCGTTGCCATGGTGATCAGCATCCATGTTTGTTTCCAAACACTGTATCCGTCAACACACAACTCACAAAAAACAAAGATCAAAGCCGCATTTAAATTACATTTTTAAAACACTCAAACGCCACGTGTGTGATTCAGACTGAAATCCTAACCCCTCCCCCCCCTCATCATGTGACTGCGGCTTTTAACAGGTTGTCAGGAGCAAACGCGATCTCTCAGCAACGTCCATACACGACCGGAGGGACCGCAGCCACTTAACCTGACCTCCACGTTACACACGACTAGGTTTGGCGGTTTGATTGCGGTGGAAGAATCTCGTAAATCGGTCGGGATAAAGGGACATTCCGCCTCGCTAAGGTTTTAAGAACACTTTGACGGCACGAGTCCAGTGATACATCTGGCAAACTTTTCTTTAGGAGACAAACATCATCCAAACTGGCTCCAGTTGTTTCTCACTACTCACGACCCAATCGACTAAATCTACTTGTCCGGGAAACTAAAAGTTGCGAAACAAGGACACAATTAACAGTTGGACGTCATTTTCCGTCAAATCAACTTTTCATGTCAGCTTTTAAATTTCTGAGATGATCACTTTCTGTCCACGCGTTAACCAATGTCAACTTTTCTCCAGAAAGTTTGTAGTGACAAGTAACACAATAAGAAAGCTACATGTACACACAAAACAAGCAGGTTCACTCAAACTCAAACGGCGGCGTCCATCTCCACGTTTAATTGGAGGAGAAGTCCGAGGAGGAGGAGGAGGACAGTGCGGGCACACAATGTAGCCTTTGTGGCACAGCGAGGAGGTGAAGTGGCGGGGTGGGGGGGTGAGGAGGGAGGGTAATTGAGGAGTGAGTGAATAACACAACCAGAGCAAATTAAGATGTGGCGGGAGGCCAAGATGGCTGCCTGTCCTGTGGCTGCGAGTGACCCAGGCCCGGCCCGATCGTCTGGGCAGTGACCGGACAGACTGGCACACAGAGAAATAAAAAGAACTGAAGACAGAGAAAGGACAAATGTAAAAGTTGTCTCCATTTTTTTTTAGCAGGTTAGCAAACATCAAACGTCAAATGCTGCCCATCCAAAGGAATGTGTGTGTGAGAGAGAGAGAGAGAGAGAGAGAGAGAGACAGAGTGAGCACTGAAGGCCATTGAGGAGGGGACAAAATCCCAGGAGAGGGGGGGGGGCTGGGTGGGGGGACGGGGTCTGAGGGTCTCTCTGGGAAGCCTCACCCAGATTAGTCACACTGAATTAATCGCAGCACAGAACAATGGTCGCCGAGCTTCTGGCAACCCCAGCTGTCGCTCCGCGAAAGAAAAGAAAAACAAGATTTAGGGCTGCGAGAGTCTGGCTGCAGAGGACACACACACACACACACACACACACACACGCCCTCTCCCTCTGTGACCCCAGTGGCCCTCATCGGTGTCCACCCGTTTGTGTCTCTGCCCACCGACCATTTGCCGGACAGAAATAGCAGCGCTGGTATGAGGCCTTGCATGTCGACCCAAAAACAAAATATGAGTCATGTCAAGTCCCACAATTCCCACATTTCCCAAATCCTCCCATCAGCCAGCGACGTGGGCGTCAGACTTACCTGCACTCGCCGTTCCCGTCCGGAGTCACTTCACATCTCCCCTGGTTCAAACACGTCTCTGTGAGCGTGGAGCATCTCAGGCCTGTGGAGAGGAGACTTTTAATACGCCTGCAGTTTGCCCACACCGCTGGTTCTCAACCCACAGGTTCTCAGCCCACTGGTTCTCAACCCACTGGTTCTCAACCCACTGGTTCTCAACCCACTGGTTCTAAACCCACTGGTTCTCAGCCCACTGGTTCTCAACCCACTGGTTCTCAACCCACTGGTTCTCAGCCCACTGGTTCTCAACACATTAGTTCTAAACCCACTAGTTCTGAACTCACTGGTTCTAAACCCACTGGTTCTAAACCCACTGGTTCTCAAACCACAGGTTCTAAACCCACTGGTTCTAAACCCACTGGTTCTCAGCCCACTGGTTCTAAACCCACTGGTTTTAAACCCACTGGTTCTCAACCCACTGGTTCTAAACCCACTGGTTCTCAGCCCACTGGTTCTCAACCCACTGGTTCTCAACACATTGGTTCTAAACTCACTGGTTCTAAACCCACTGGTTCTCAACACATTAGTTCTCAGCCCACTGGTTCTAAACCCACTGGTTCTCAGCCCACTGGTTCTCAACACATTAGTTCTAAACCCACTAGTTCTGAACTCACTGGTTCTAAACCCACTGGTTCTCAAACCACAGGTTCTAAACCCACTGGTTCTAAACCCACTGGTTCTCAGCCCACTGGTTCTCAACCCACTGGTTCTCAACACATTGGTTCTAAACTCACTGGTTCTAAACCCACTGGTTCTCAACACGCTGGTTCTCAACCCACAGGTTCTAAACCCACTAGTTCTCAACTCACTGGTTCTCAACCTACTGATTCTGTTTTCACAGCATCTAGATGATGCACAGACACTGACACACGTTATGTACGTTTCCCTCTGGGACAAACAGAGAGACTCAGGTGTCATGTGAGGTCTGTGTGTGTGTGTGTGTGTATGTGTGTGTGTCTGTGAGTGTGTGTGAATCCTGGCACCTGAAAAGTGCAGGTTTGTGGTGAACTGACTAATGTGCACTAACACGTCTCTGTAATAACACACACACACACACACACACACACACACAAAGAAACACGCACACACTCTCACACTGACATGTAAAAAAAACTGTACAGGCATGTGTTTACACATGTGTTCGTGGAAAAGCAAAAAGTGTTCGACAATGAGACACAAAGTGTTTGGGATGGAAACAACAGGTGTTAAAGCGAATGATGAAACTTTCTTATGTTAATTATCAGTAAAAATGAAAACAAAAACAAACTTTAGTTTCACGGAATCAGTTTAAAAAACGAGTTAATAAACTTTACAACTTCATGTAAAAAAAAAAAGTTCATCAATAACAACAACAAACACAACCTGTCATTCATATCTATAGGAGGGAGCCTCACCTCGTGTCAGTGCGATCAGCGACAACAGGAAAGTTAGTTTGAAGAGAAGAAACATTCCTCCTGGTTATAAATCCACCTGGTTTGGCTCATAGATCCGATCTGGTTCAAAGCAGGTTTAATAGAAAAACCACACACACATCAACAGTGAAGCACGCGCAGCTCCAGCTCCAGCTCCAGCTTCCTGCCTCTGAGGCTCCGCGGGGAAACGTGCAGCGCCTCGGTCAGATGTTGTCACCTCAGGTCCCGGGTTGGAAATGACTGGAGGCACGCGCGTCTCCGCTCGCTGCTGCTGCTGCTGCTGCGCGCGCGGAGGGGCGTTCTTCTTCTTCTCCGTCTCCCTTTCTTCTTTTACACCCGCGCGCGCACAAGCGCACGCGCCGACACCGACCAAATAACTTGTTGTAGAAGCTACAGAAGAAGTTTGTTCTCCGTTTAGCTTGGTTAATTTGTATGAAGTAGTCAATTGGTCACGTGATAACAAAAGTTTACGTTTGTCCTTTACACCGAAAAACAATAATTAAGTTTGAGGGTTTTTTTTTTACTTTGTTAGGAGTTGTGGCTAATTTACTCCGAATTTGTGAGTCATCTTAAAGCTGGTTGTGTTAAAGTTATAAAGACAGAGATATGTGAAAGATTTCAGTTTCAAGAAAAAAAAGTTTTTTAAAAAGTTAGAGAGACTTATGTGAATCTATTCAGGTCATATCAACACTGGCTGGGGGGGGGGGGGGGGGGGGGGGGGCGACGACACACCATGATGCCCTAAATAATGGCATGACTTTTTCTTATGCTTATCTTTCCGGGTTAACAAAGAATTTGTTGAATGAAAAAAAATCATGATTCCACTCAGCACACGAGCCAAACTGGGAAATGGCAGCTCAGTCTCCGAGCCCACATCCATCCCGCATCAGGGCATCACAACCTGACACAGCATGGGAACCAGTCTCCTTTAGCAGTTAGGATCTTCCACGCTGATAAATAACTGCTGACGGACGGAGACTCGCTGGAAACTTTCACCCAGCCAGGCTGCAGGGTCAGCAGAAGCAGGTTCCCATCAAGAGGTTTGTGAACAGGGTCTGAGCGGCTTCACACAGGTAAGTGCTGTGACATGTCAGAACATAACAGGATATTTATTTTATTTATTATTGTTGTACCCCCCCCAGATGCAGGTACAACACCACATTTCACTGCATATTGTACCATGTATAACTGTTACGTGACAAAAAACTTTTCAATCTTGAATCCACAAAGCACAAATAAATAGTAAGTTGGGTGGAAAACTGGGCGTACAACACTCATTTTTTGTAATGTGAGAACAGAGCGAATGAGCCAGAACAGAATGAATTATGGGTAAACCGACAGCAGCTCAAAGATATCAAAGATAAGTCCTCTCAAAATGGATACGAACAATTTTGCTTGACCTTATTCTGATGTTTTGTTTTGTTTAAATTAGATATTTTATCTTCACACAAAGTTTCGGGCCCAGGGGCCCCGTGACCTCTGACCCTGTCACTCCCATCCAGTGATCCACCCAGGACAAAGCTGTGAACAGGCATCAGGATGGTTTCAAGCTACTGACAACCTCAGGTGGTACGTAACTGTCTCTCCCACGTTTGTTTAACAAACCACAGAGTGACACACAGGGACTGCCAGGACGCTACAGGTGAAACAGCTGCCAAAAAGCAAAAGACAACACACATTGAGCAGACGTTAACACCCCGAGGGTAGACTGAAAAAAAAAAAAACGCTAAACACATAGGGCACGAGACAAAGCCGGTCTAACTGTGTGTAACCTAAATTGAAATCGGCCTGTTTACATGCACAGTATAATCAGATTAGCACAATACTATACAGGCACTGTCATGCAAATGTCTCCGTCTGGTTATCGTTACCATATTAAGCTCGAAATCATCTGTTTGACGATGAACCCATCTGAGGTTTTAGGCTCAATCATGTGGTTTATTTAATCGCCGAGATTAAGAGACAAATTAGATTGCGTGAAAGTTTAATTGGAACGTGATATGACTGAAAGCTGCTAAACGGACCTGGAGGTGAGGTTGTTCATGCGTGACTAAAATCTGACCACCGCTTTGTACAATTTAGCCTGTGATCTTGATTATAAATAAGTAAAAAGTGGCAGCATCTCATGAAATTATAATGAGCCTAAACGCGAGACTTGCGGAACACCACAGGTAACGTGGGCAGTGGAGGATGAGGCTTCATCCTCTATGGTTGGAATGAAAATTACAATAAACGAATCTCGATTCAACACCCACTCGGTAACATTAACAAAGCAATAGTTTGTTAATTGTTCCCAACATCGGATCCATCTTCTAAATTCCTGTTCTGTCAAACACTGCTTAACCCCTCCATCACCTGCAAACACCAACTTTCTATTAACCCCTCCATCACCTCCAAACACCAACTTTCTATTGACACTTGGCCTTTGAGGTCAAAACGCGGTTAAAGTTTGACCTGTGTCCACACCCAGCTCTCCATCGGGGTCACTCTCCGGTATCACTTTACTCCTGTTGACTTTTTCCACACTGACTGAGTGAACACACCAAAAACGTTTTTACAGCCATATACTGAAAAACATCTTGCCTCTTTATTGTGCTGTTGTTCAGTGTTGCATGTATTGCATTGTGAGGCGGAGAGTAAACAGGATTTTGTGTTGATTTCCTTCTCATTGTGTTGACCTGGGGGTTGGGGAGGGGGTGAGGGGGGGTATCGGTCCCCACGTTTGTCCTGTCCTACTTTAACATGCTCATATAACACAGACAGCTGCAAAGGGCTGAATCACACCACCCCATCATCTGTTTGCCACAGTGATGCTTGGATGGTTTATTAAAAAGACGTTATGGTAACATGGTGGTTTAATGCCCTGATTTTTTTCTAATGCGGAAAAAATGTATTTATTTATTTATATTATTTTTTTTCCTGTCTCTTTTCTTGTCTGTGTATTCATAGCTCAAACAACACTATAGATACAAAGACAACAGGGCCATTCAATTCCAGACACCTGGCTGCTTCCTAAACCTGTTTAACTGTTTTTTCCACTAATGATCTTTCTGCCAGGAACCTATAGTGTTTATACCACTTTGCATAAAAGATCCACTCGTTCGCCTTTTGAAAAAACAAAACAAAACCAAAAAAATGTGTGGGTGGGCAACGGCAGATGTGGCGCGTACGGGACGAGTTGGGACACGTCGTGTGCAGCTCAGGTTCGTTTGGCTTGTGTCTTTGCGTCGACTGTGACAGAAGTGATGTTGGGATGTTGTGGACAACTGAAGTGATCACTGTCAGATGGTTTTAATGCTTTTAGACAAACATAATAAAGAGACTAATAAAAAAGTGAACTCACGCTGCAACTCCCCTGACAACAGTCAGGTGAGTTTAATATTATCTTGTTATTATTGTTTTTTATCTGTGTCGTCTTCATAGTCACCGCCGACATCCACATGTTTCATCTTGACTTTGTTCATCGTGCCACTGTTGTGGCGACAGTTTCCGTTTGTGTCACTACAATCCTCGTGGTTGTGGGTGGGCCTTGTGGACTTGTTGTTTCAATATGTGAATGTGTCGCCGGTGACGACCTCAGGCGATGACTTCCAGATGTGTAAAACAAAAATATCAGAATCTGTCCCACAAATCAAACATCTCTCCCCGAAGAATACGGGCAGCGTCTTCAGAGCCCTGTGGTCTTGTTTCATTTCCAAAACATTTCTCTAACCAGGCCATTGCTAATTTTACACTCTTGTTTACCACTTCATATTCACAGGCCTGTAACAAGCTTTATGAACGGAGAAGGAATTGACTCTCTGACCCTCACGTCCCTGAAGGAGTCTCATTAGCTGGACAAGAAAAGGAGGAGGAACCTGCGGAGGACAAAAAAAAATTTAGCTTTTGTTATTTTCATAACCATATTCTCAAATCTCCCTATTGATGAGTCAGCAAATATATCCTGAACTATTTCCCCAGTGTAATAAACGATGATGTCTGTGTAGATCTTAATTTTCCCAGAGGCCATTGTGTGTGAAGTTAAAAATCATTTGTTCTCTTCCTCGTTTTTATTTTTTGTTTTTTGTTTTTCTCATTTCCAACAGAAGACAACAATCATGAACAAAAGCTTGATCGGGACTTTTGTTGGTGTTTCCCTTCCCCAGGAAACAAAGCTGTTTTTTTTTTCAGGGTCGTACCTTTAACACCGTCGCTGGACTCATTGTGGAAATGCACGCGGCGTGCACCTCTGAGACGCTTCTTACAAGTACCAAGTCCACGGCGATACCAAGCATACCTGAGGGAAGGAAAATAGACCATTGTATTGCAGTGGTATTATTTCCGGAGTGTTTCAAACACAGATTGATGTATCCTGGTGTTGCCGTATTGTTCTTATCAGAGAGGAGGTTAACCGACTTTATTGTTGAATCATGGATTATGTTGCCCAGAGTGAGGAAATGCAGTCGAGGGTCTTTGGCTCCTGCTTTCCTGCGGCAGCAAGGTTAAGGGAAGGAGGTGGCTGCTGAGAATCTTTGTGGCAAACTAACTGTATTGTTGGATTGGACTGATCTGGAAACCCGGCTCCAAAGTGAAAGCAGAAGTTTTGGGAAACTTTTTTTTGTGGCTTTATCATATTATTATTTATTATTGTTATTATTGATAATCAATACAGGGGGTCCTCGAGTTACGACGGTCGCAAGTTACGTTGTTTTCGTGGTTACGACACATCTCCCGTGAACTTCCTTGTTTCGGCTTAAGCGGTTTGCCCCGTAAATACATACAGACTTCACACGGGAACTAGTTGGTGAGCGGCAGCCGGTAAGGAGATGCACACGGACACAGATGGGTTCGGGATCGTGGCAATACCGTAGGTTTATTCACAACACAGGGTCTACACGGTTGATATCAGAAATCTAACGGAAATGCTCATTACACTCGCGATATCAACCCCTACGGTGTGTCAAGAGGGACAAAAAAACCATAATAAACTCTTATTTTAGCGTGGTGTTATAGCGACATCTAGTGGCACAATGTATTTTCCGATTTACGTCGAAATTCGGTTACGACACATTCTCAGGAACGGATCTCCGTCGTAACTCGAGGACCCCCTGTATATGATTATTGACCTCGCAGCTATCGGGTTTCATCTAATGGGAACAAAGTTAAACAACAGAAAATGACCCAGAAAACAAAAATCTCATTAGGTCTGTTTCCCGGTCGACGACCTATTAAGCTAATTACAGTAATGATAAGTGGTGGTCATGTGCCATTAGCGACCTACATTTGTCACGTTTATGTCTGCTGCAGCTGCTTCCCTGTATTGTGGCGCCCCGGCTCTGTGAGCACAATGTGCGGACAGCCAGACGCAGCGGGTCAGTGGTTCTCCAGCCCGCCACCAAACAGTGTCGTGGGAGGTCCAGAGACCCTGGTTCTGTTTTTGGACATATGATCACAAACAGGAAGTCGCTGCAAGCCAGTCACACAGGGCCACTTCCTCCTTTTGTTTACTGGGGGGGTTGAATCAAACTCCCAAAGACAGAGTTGTACCATGTGTTCTGCTTCAGCATCCACTCCAGCCCCCATTTAACTCTGCCTCCGTCCCCGACTCTCACTCTGCTTCAGAGACTGATGATAAAGAAGAAATGAAAAGTGATGTTAGAACTCATGGTGGTAACTCATGTGTTTCATACGACAAAACAACAAGGATCTAAGAATCTTCACTAACTCTATGTTTCTACCCAGATGACTGCAAGTAATAATAATAATAATAAAAATAATAATAAATAAAAAGGCTAATATAATGAGGAAAAATGTGATCATAATGAGAAAACAAATAAAACAGTATCAGACTGTGTGTTGTTTTTTTTTACAGATTAATAATCACATGTAGTAACAACAGAAGAAATTACGCTTTTCATGGTCGATGTTCATGCAATCACTTCAGCTCACTATCATCTGGATGAATCCACAGCACAAACCAAATACAAACTCTGGTTTCTCTCATAAAACTTAGGTTATTGATTTTAATAATTTAAAAAAAATGATGTAAATACAGTATAAACGTTAATGTGATGTGAATGGGTATTGGTGACAATGCTGTTTTTTTCTTTTTGAAGGAATGTGTTTAGCTAGTAGTGGCATATAGGATGGAGTGTGATTTCTTTGTTGTGAGAATGCTCAGGCCTCTCATGGGGATTGTGTGTTACTATATATTTGCCTGAGGTGCAGCCAGGAAAAAAAAACACAACGAGTTTGGGAAATATGTGGCCTTTCCCTTTAGCAGGATTTCCCCAAGGGACTCTGTGCTTCCACATCTCCTCCCTCCATCACTGGTTCCACCTTTAGTCTGAGCGTCACCTTCTCTCTGCCTCTGCCACCTCGGTGTCGTTCACTCTGCACTGCCCTTCCCCTCGTCTGCACACAGTGGCGCTGTCATGTGTCCAGGCTCGTTTAACTCCCACGGTGCTTTCAGCTAATGTAATTCACTTTTCCCCCACAAACGCATGCTGAAACATAAAACTTCCAGTGAAACATAAAACTTTGGGGTGTTTTTTTTTCTTTGCTTTAAAACAAATCTCAATCACGAGCACCGATGTGTCTGTCAGATAGAAACTACGCGTATCAGCCCTTTAATGACGTCATCTCCATCGCTGCTGCAGCTTTGAGCGACGAAACCCACAAATCTGCAAAGTTCGCCAAACAAAAAGTCATTCATCGATGCCAAGACTCTGCAGCCTGATGTCAGTGAAGGGCACCATATTCTCCAGCAGTGACTCACTTCCTGCACAACGACAGAACGAGGGCCACCACCTCACATTACAAGTAGGTGCGTCACCTTTTCCCCAGTCACCGCTCGTTTCGCCATTTGTACTTTTCCTACACTCCAGCACCACAGCCCTGGCCGCCATTCGCACACATGCATGAGCCATTAGGGCTGCCAGTGGAAGGGTGTGGTTCTATACTGTAACATGATGACACATCTGCACTGAACGTATCCCCTTCCTTTGCAATCCATACACAACGCTGCGCAAGTTTCCAACACAAAAAGTGAATCTGCTTTCGTGGTGTCGTGCGTCTGCACCTGTCGCCTGCTCCCTGAAAGATGATGATGCAGCGATACGGGAGACAGGATGCAGCAGGATGCTGAATCCCTGCACAGCTGGGACAGACTGGCTCCATGACCCAATGGGATTGTGGGTAAATATCTGCAGCCCAGTCATGGGAATGAATGAGCTGCATGTCAAGTGTGTGATTGCTCGGGGTGACTGATATAACCGGTGAGAGGTCAGCGCTCGGAGCGAAGGGGACTTTCTGTCTTTCTCTCATTAGGTACTTTGTCTCTCATGCAGCTATTTCCCCTCCTGTTCCCTTTTCTGTCTTCCCTTAATATACACAAATACCCCCCCACCCCCACCCCCACCCCCATCTCCCCCTGTGTTTTTTTCACTCCTTTTTCCCACTGTATATTTTTATTAAAAAAAAGAAAATGTACTGGAAAATAACTGTTTACCCGAGACTTTGATGCTCCCGGGTTTATTATTCCAGGATTTATCGTCTCCCTCGGTCGACTAAGTTGGGATAATATAGCAGCAAGCCCCAGTAATGTGTGTGTGTGTGTGTGTGTGCGTGTGTGTGTGTGTGCGTGCGCTGCTTATTTGTGAGAATAATCTCATAATTGTAGTTTGTTCAGGGGGAAGGAAGGGTGAGGATTAGGGCTCCTCTGTGTGTCGCTGTGTAATGAGAACAGTGTGGGAGCCTGTGACACGGTGCCACACAAAGAGCGAGGAAACCAGGAGCACTGAGGGACAATGAAGCACCTGAGGGCCCCACCTGAGGGCCCCACCTGAGGGCCCCACCTGAGGGCCCCACCTGAGGGCCCGGCACCACGAAGGAAGTGACAAGAGGAAAACATTTATTTACCCACCTCTCAAAGATTCACTCACTCACTGCATCGAGATTTACTGTTTAGTCACGCTAACTGGATCTTAGCTCATTTAATATCTCTATATATATATATATAGCTAGATAGCTAGATAGCTAGATAGATAGATAGATAGATAGATAGATAGATAGATAGATAATTAGATAGATAGCTAGATAGATAGCTAGATAGATAGCTAGATAGATAGATAGATAGATAGATAGATAGATAGATAGATAGATAGATGTAAGAAAATGAAAAAACGACTATAGTTTGCACTACACTTTTTGTGTTTCTCTTTCTGGAGGCAGCAACAATCCTTTGGACCAAATACACATGAACACACACAGTGCAGATCAGCGAGCCACAATGCATTAGCACCACAACCTTCACGACACACTTCCTCCTCCGTGGTACCGAGCCGACAGAACCACCTACAGCGCTGCGTTTCCCAGCAGCACCTCCTCAGTACAGAGGAAGTCACTGTTTTGTTTTCTGCAATTAGGCTCTTAAGCAAACAAAGAAAAAGCACACACACACACACACACACTCTCTGTTCCAGGTCTCAACATTTGGAGCTTCTGGAACCGAGAATTCCAAGACTTTGATTCCGATTTCCACTTTCCCCTCCAAAAAAGCGAGAGCTTACATGAATTATAGACCTGGTAACTGTTTGCTTATGCACTTAATCCTGCTCTTAGAAGGGAAACAGCTATTTGAGGCTCCAGTTCACAGGCTACTTGAATATCCCCTGTGTGTGTGAGCCGTCGTCTGCGTGCGGCGTACAGACCTGTCGCTCCCAGGCCGGCTCTCATGACCACACAACCTCACAGCGGTGGGAAATGTATCTCCCAGCTCCGCGACATAATCGAGTGGCATTAATCCCTGAGCAGCAGCTGTGAGAACGCCGCGGAGACATAAAAGGTTTATTACACCTTTTCACCGGCCCTTAACTGCGAACTGCGTTTCACTTCCAACCAAACAAACAGGGACAAGTGACGAGCGCAACAATGCGCCATTGAAACGGAGCGAGCGTTTTCCCAGCACCTGCACAGAGCCGCTGACAGGTGTGTTGTGTTTTCGTTGTGTTTGAGTTGAAACACAACAGTGCTTATTCCCGCGAGATGCCTGTTCTCTTGTTTGCTGCGATGGAGGCGTCCGAGCGTCCAAAAGGCCCGATTTTAGCTGAACACGCGATTTCTGGATTTATGGCGTTCAGAGAAACGCATCACATCTCAGTTACTTGGGTCAATACGGCTTCTTCTCAGGGCGAATGACAATAAAAACACAAACCTAAAGACTTTGTTCTCAGTCACCTCTGAAAAGTAACAGCGTTTGGCTTGATGAATACATTAAAAATTAGTCTTTTTTTTTTTTAAACTGTTTGGATGTGGTTTATGACTTTCTGTGGAGGACTGGTAGTGGGGTGGGGGGGTGGGGGGTGGGGGGTGCAGTTTACAGTCTCACTGAGCTGCTGGTATCATTTCACACAAACCTGTTTCTCCTGTAAACAGAGAAATCAGTGAGATTTTGCATAACAGAATTTCACACTATGGCACAGTGCTAATGTTTCGGTTATCTTGTGTTTGTATAGCAACACACACACACACACACACACACACACACACACACACACACACACACAGCCGACATCCCTGGAGCCCCTCTGTCCATTTGGAGTCAATGAGCTGGAGCTAAATTGTCTAACAGGGACAGATTGTCCCTGCAGCACCACACATACACACACACACACACACACACATACACACACACATACACATACACATACAGTATATACTACTGTTGATATTACAGGATGATAACAATAACAACAACAACAATACTACTACTACTACTATTAGTAGTAGTAGTAGTAGTAATAATAATAATAATAATAATAATAATAATAATAATAATTCAAAATTGCACTTGAACATCGCATGACAAAAACGTAACTAAAACAACCTGCTACAACAGATTTGTAGCCACTGGGGGGAAGCACAGCTACCTGCCACCAGGACAATGTAAATCACTGCCTTTCATTTCAAAGTTTGGTTCAAACTTCATAATCAGTCTCAATCAGTGTCTCACTGTACAGTAGAGGTCAGACTGTGCCGGCTGCACTCCTCTGTATCGCCTCCTCTCGGCGGCCTCCTCTCGGCGGCCTCCTCTCGGCCCCCGAGTGCCCTGGACATCGTCTCTGTCCGTCCGTCCCCTCCGGGGACAATGGCTCTCACTGTGTGCAGATGGACAACGCTGAGAACAACGAGGCGCCTGGCTCTGACACAGTCGAGCTGACGGAGACGCGGGCCACACGGGCGCTCGTCCTTTCATCGCAATTATATTTTGGTCCTTCTCCTAATTGCGGTGGAGCTGGTGGGAGCGAGGCCAGAGGAGGCTGGAGGTTGGGACTGAGGGCTTTATTGAGCGGAGGATGGAGGCAGGAAGAGAGGGACGAGGCAGGGTCAGGGAGACGGTCGCTCATTAGAGGCTGAAGAACTGCCCGTCTCACCAGCTGCCTCTGCTCGACACAGGGATTACTGAGGAGGCCCAAACAGTGAATCTGCTCCCTCTGCTCCCCCAACATTCAACATGCCAGTTATCATTTTACCTTTATGGTTTGCACTTGTTAAAAGTTATAAATTTCCTTATATACGACAAAACAATCGGAGGAATGAAATATGACACAAAGATTTAAGTGCAACCAAAAGCTAACAATTAACATTTTGTGCGTGCTGATTTTCTCTGTCTCTCTGTGTTCATCTGGATTTCACAGCTGTTGATTTTATTTTAATTAAATCTCGTCTAATAAATTAAAATCTTTGTGTGGGCAAAGAGCAGTGGAGGATACGTGGGCACGGTGCCTCTTGCATCCACCATCACTGATGGGGTCTGCAGCGTCATGCCAATCAAACAGGCTGCTTCTTTAAAGGCGCATTCCCCCATTTTTCACCTGCCAGCAGACACCGGACACCAGTGTGGAAATGTTCAGCTGCTGTGACTCACAGGAAAGCCCCAAGAAAGAACCACATTTTAACAAGGTGCTGGATACATGAAGTGTGTCAGTCCACAGATTCCTAGGACAGACTGGGACAGATGGACAGAGAGTGAAACACGGGGATTATATTATCCTAATATATTATATTATCCTAATGCCTTGATAATTGTTTTACTTTACTTTACTGCTGCAGACTTCAACGAGATCGTTTTTATGATGAGGCGCTCACAGCACTATAAATGGAAAACAGTATCTGAAGTTTGAGGCTCGTTACCACGTTAACGGCTCCTGTGGCCTGAAGCAAACCACACGGGGGACCCAGGATGCAAACCTGAGTTTCCTGCTGTGCATTGCATAACATCACCCCATCCCCCCCACCCCCCCAAAAAACCCACCTACAAACCAACTCTACTAAGAACTGTGCCACAAAAATTAAGGACAGACCAGACGAGACGCCGCAGTGATCCCACAATGGTGGACACTGAACAAGGTCCACTACTTATGGGGTTTACATTTAAATAGTCATGTTTACGTGTCAATGAACAATGAGCCATAACAATAAAACCGTGTTAAAGGTAAATACAGTGCCCCAACAAGCACATAAATATACGTTTGCGAGTGTGTGTGTGTGTGTGTGTGTGTACTTGCTTATTGTTGCTGGACCTGTTCCCTGCACAGCGAGTCCGGCACCAGAATGAGGACATTGTTCCTGTAGTGATAAGGTGTAATTCAAGCTTGATTGTGTGCGAGAGTAAGAATCTCCGGAAAGTATAAAACCGGTTCCCTGCGTTTAGTTCCCGTCTGTCAGGAAGAAGCCAAACTTCACCGCCAAGCAGCGGCCAGGGAAACAACACCGAAGACCAATAATAATATGGACAAGATACGGATAAGAATAAGAACAGGATCAATGATAATATATTGAAGTTGTTTTTGGCTTCAAATGTTTTTTTTTTCCGTTTCATAACCTTATCATCATCCAGTCTAGGAAACATCGTCTGGGAAGATGGTCCACCCAGTTATAAGACTGTCAGCACAGCGTTCCAGAAAACAACTTGGTAGAGTATGAATGTGAGTTTCAGGACACGGGGTTGGACCTCAGTGTCCTCAGTGGTTCCTTTGGCCCTGGATCTACATACCATCGTACTTCAGTTTACCAAACGGCATGATAACAACTGCTGTCAGATCTGCCAGGAGCATTAATAACTAATCAGTATGTCTCAGGCTGAAAGCCGTCAACAACTGCCACAAATCTGTCCAAATCTGCCTTCTCCTCATCATCTAGATATCTCCATGTTAATAATAATCATCATTACAATCATAATCATAATGATGAAGCTTGAATGTGATATTAAATGTGATGTTTTTGGGTCTGATGTTGGTACAGAGAGAAAATACTTGCATGTTAAAGGTTTTAAAAGTCATTTGTTTATAAAGTCAAGCAAGTTTGAAGCAGATCCACTGACAACAAACTAAAATTGGGGCACATTTGAGCCAGAGTCAGTTTTATAGCCTTTAAACTTGTTAACAATAGCATGTTAGCATGCTAGCATTAGCGTTGACCGAGAACCCCTGTTGTGCCTGTAGTCACTCAGCACATATTTGGTTTAAATTCACACTAGTATTTGATTTATTGACCCAATAAAAATGTCAGAATACAGTTGAATGAAAAAAAAATTCAGATATTAACGCTACAAAACACAACACAGCTAACCAGAGCTAGCAAGCTAGCCAGGTTCACTTTCATATCCCAGTTTTTGTGCCTAAAATATCTATTTTAACGATCTAAATTATTTTCTCTGAGGCAGCAGTCACGAAAACATCACGCACATATTTCTGTGCGTCGTTTGACGACGCGCTGCACAGGAAGCTGATCTCCACGATTAAAGATAAGAGACGTCATTGAAAAGGCAAAGATATTTTTGGCTCGAGTGTTATGAAGTGCGTGAATAATGTTGACACGCTCTGGAAGAAAAGCAGCAGTAAACCGTGAACGCGTGAAGGCCACAGCGGCGTGAGCGTTGCAAACAGCTGGCGGTTGTGTTACGGCCACCGGCCGGGTGGTGCACATACTGTCGACAGCTGCTGCACGTACGCGTGAGCGTGCACACTCACACACAGCGTGCCATTGTTAACAGCTGGCAGGTTTAAGTGCTGTGTTAATGCAGGGATGCAAAAAGGCACAGGGGATAATGTGGCACTGTAACCCGAACGGTCAGAACCAGGAAGTAAATGCAACAATTTGTGATAAATGATGTTTTGGTCGATTTGCACAGGAGCCACTTGGAGACTTGTGAGTCCACATGTCAAAGCAGTGAGACAGACATGTGAGATAACGCATGACCCCTGCTGTCTAACCTCCCTGCCCACCGGGAAGCTGAACATGTGGGTAATGTAGTTGTATAAAAGATGTGATTTTTTTTTCTTCTTCTTTAAAGTTGTAAAGAAAATTCCTTTTTTTTTTTTTGCATGATGTCACTGATGTGGTGTGTGACTATATATGACGACTTTTAAATGTTGTTTTTATCGTGTTTAGGTCATGAGACCAGACTATAAGTCGTGTGGTTCTACATTTAAGAACATTGAAAATGTGCATTATTATATATTATTATTATATATGAAATGAATTCATACTTCAGGTCTGAGGCTGGTGGGGGGCCTGGGGAGATTACGGGTTGGGTCGGTGGGGGGGTGTCTAGTTGGACGTTCCCATGCCCTGGAGGCCCCTGGGGAGTCGTAGCAGCAGCAGATGTGACGTCTGGGGCCGTCGCTCCCTCCCACTTTTCCTTCATCTCTGCTTTCCTTCCTCCCTGCTCTGTCCACTGGACGTCCTCTGCACGTCCCAGTTTGTCTGCTGTGTGGAAGAAGGTCTCCAATCCATCACTCTGCCTTCACTGCTCTCGATATACAAACACAACAGACACAACGCTGAGTCTGATTGGCCAGGCGCATTAGAATAACCCAATCAGACGAGAGTTGATCTCCTCGTCTCTGTGGAATTCAAACGTATGTATCATCATGTTATGAATAAAGACACAGAACCTTTCACTCATGACAAATGTTTAGTTTGGTTTTTAATCAATACAAAATGAAACTAATACGTCATGAATCTATATGTTTAAATAAAATGGGGATTGATTGGTGATGGATGTTTTTACAGCTGGACACTTCAGGTCATGATGTCAGTTTGAATGGGTTGTTATTTGCAGTGTTGGGTTATGGACGCGTCTGCAGGGACGCGCTCGCTGGTATGAAGCCGGGCTGCAGGAGACCTCATCAAAACGCTGATGGAAGAGGTTTGTGAGTGAAAGCCAGGCCAGAGTCAAGGGTCTGAGAGAGAGAGAGACAGCAACCTGTGGAAGAGAGACAGTGGAAGAGGAGGGTCGGATCCAGCCAGATCCACCCAGAGCCAGTTTCTCCAGTGCTCTGTCAGCAGGAGACAGCTGTGAGGAGAGGCCTTTATCTCAGTAATGCACAGTATTACAGGAGGCCTCATGGAAAAAAAAGCCTGGCTCTGCACGGCTGGATGAAAAAGATCCAGATCAGACCCCCCCTCACCCCCCCTCACAGATTAGGACCCTGTGAGCAGTCACACATCCACGGCCGCCACATTTTTCTTTGAAGCCCCGCAAGTGCCTGTCGACGCCCATCAAACATGGCAACACGAGCGCGGCCTCTGACGCCGCGCCTGTGGGCCCCAATCTGAAGACCGGGAATTCTTTGACGCCTCTTCCCCTGTTCCCCGATGATCCGCAAATAAACACATTTAAAAACTCTCTGACTGATAAAGCGCTCGCCATCTTTGTCGCCGGGAAGTAGGGGGGAAAAAGAGAAGAAAAAAAAGGAGAGGAGGTGATGGAGGCATAACAAATTAAGAAAGGACTTCCTGGTTGGTTGGGAAACAACTGCCAGGCCTTTCAGGATGATTTCATCAGGAACAACAAACAGGAAATGACCTCAGAGCCTCACGGAAAACTCCTCAAAGGAGTTACTGTAAAGCAGAGAGTGTCCAGCTCACAGTTTAATAAAGAAGACATTTAATAGGAATAAGGAAAAGATATGACAAAAATAAAATAAGAATAATTTCCATAATTTCCTGCTTTTTATAATGTAAATATGTATGTGTGTATATATGTAAATATATATGTGTCAAATATAAACTCACCAAATTAACAGTGATTTAAAAATGGAAACAATAATATAAGGTAACAATCAGGTCACTGGTCCGTGGGGGACACCGTCTCCCTACAACACCTGTCTCACTTCACCAGGACGATGTCCTCTCACCCACCAGCCCC
>JAFBJQ010000979.1:0-25000 GCA_016785345.1 Trinectes maculatus
TTTCCTTTTCTCTCCTGTTGTCTTTATCACAGCATGGTAGCTAACAGAGGATAATGTATTGGGGCCATAATAGAAACCTTTGTTGACATAGCACACAATGGATTTGTATTGGATTCAACATAATTTTTTCTGTACATGAGAGACTAGATAGTTACTTGCAAATCCAATGGAGCTTTCATTTTGTATGGTTATTCTTTCTGAGCACAATATTCCACTACTCCTATTTTCTGTATTCATTTCCTTTGTCCTGTGTCCGTCTTTTTGTGGTTTTGTACAATTTACAATGTTGTGTTTTGGTGTAATACACAGCATTGCTCAGAGTCCTATGTAAACAGGAAGTCAGTCAGCTGGTAAATGTCAGGCAAGATTGAACTGATCAGTGTTGAAGCAATTGGCTAAAAGTGAACTTAAGTACCTATAACCTTAATATGAATGTGTATTTGCAGTGTGTGTGTGTGCGCGTGTGCGCACGCATGTATGTGTGTGTGTGTGTGTGTGTGTGTGTGAGAGTGAGAGAGAGAGACAGAGAGGGAGATAGACATGGATAGAGAGAAAGCAAGCGCGCGAGAGAGAAAGCAAGCGAGAGAGAGAGAGAGAGAGTCCTCTTAAACGCTTGGGGGTAAGTGGGAGAGAAGTGAACGATGTGAAGAAATTAAAAATTAGCCTCTGATTTGAACCGCAGCTCGTGCATTAATAAAACATCCTGTGCTTCAGGGCTTACTACTAGTGATATGCCATCTTTTATTTTTGACAAAAAAAAAACCTATCACGTTTATCTAATAGTCACATTTTTAATGTTGCTAATATATTTTACCAGAAAATATCTTAAGGCCTCTGCTAAAATTAAATGTAAATTTGTTAAAGTGCTCCTTGGATCACTGACTTCCCCCCTCATTTCGCCACCAGCATTCCACCTTTCCTCCATACTCCCTGCCCCTTTTAGAGGCAGCGGGGACTAGGCTGTTACAGTCTGTTATGAAGTGTTGCCACTTCAGTTTCATACCATACAAAGACAAACACATAAATACAAACTATATATGTGGTTTAATTTATATATTCTATTATTCCACTAATGGAAAAATAAGCTTCATTGTATTAAACTAGACTATGTCTGGTTTGTTTGTTTTTTTCCCTAAATATTAAGGTCAATTGCAATAATATCACTGCATCTTTTCTGTTCTATTTCACTTTTTCCTCTTGGTTTCTTGTTTGAAAACAGCTAAACGCAAAAAGCATACTGAAACAAGATTAGACAAATGTGGAAAAAGAATTCTTTAAATAAATCAAAGAAGTGAGTGTAGTAGTGATGAAATATAATTTAACTGAATTATTGATTTGGATTTTATTATTTCACATCTCATCAGTGGTGTGACATCTATAGTCTCCTCATACAAACACACACACACACACACACACACACACACACACACACACACACACAAGCGCACAGCCCCTCCTCCATAGTGGTTTGGGGTGTTGAGGTCACTTCACTTCTCCAGTTAATCACATGTTTATTTAGTGCTGCTGGGTTCACGATCAATTAACGCCGCGCTGCTATTTATTTAAAATATCCTCTCTGTGTTCGCTCTCTGAGCCGTCGGATCGCACACGCTGCCTGATCGCTCACCATGCAAAGGCCCACTTTTTATTTCTGCAGCACGCTCCCTCCCTCCCTCTGTAAGTCTGTCTGTCCAACACGCAGCATAAATTATTCAAAGTTGGACTAATGGTCCCCATTTAGTGCAGGCTGATCGGCTGTGCATGGTAATGATATAGGGGTAATATATAGACTGCCGAACTTCTCTCTCTCGCTCTCTCTGTTTCAGCCTCTCTCTCTCTCCTATGACAGATCTCCCCACAACAAAACCATCTGTGTCATTTCATCAGGTACAGCTATAACATGCGCTAAGTATGGTACCCTTCTATACGATATCTATAATCTCTGCTTCTCTTCTCCGTCTTCTTGTCTCTCTCCATCCATTTTACTGTATACCTTTCCCGTCCTCTCTTGGCCACTGGTTCACTGGTGCCCGGTTGTCCATTCTCATCCATCCTTTCTCCCCTTCTGCATAGCCTAATGAAGTCAGGACCCCGGCACGGTCCCCACTCTGCCACAGTTTTCCTTGATACCCCAACAATTTATCACTTTGTCAGGAAGACACTTAAAGTTCCTGGGCTTTAATAAGGGCATTCAGTGGGACGACGGGGGCAATTAGGGAAGAGGAGCTTTGCATATTTACTAAATGTGCTGGTGTCATTGCTGCTGCCACCAACACGGACTGTTGACTGCGTGAAATATTCCTCTCGCTGCGATAAACAGCTGGGTAATTATTACCGCCATAATCAGATAAATAATTCTTCCTGTTATGTTGCAACGATCAAACCTTTTAACTTAAGCTAAAGAATGCAGAAAAACCAAGTGAATGAATAGACCTGGTGTTGCTAGGCTGAACAGAATGCGTGTTTTGTTTTTGTTTTTTACAGTATGCTTTGCTTTTCAGGTTATACCATCTCCCTTTTCTACTTTTTCCCCTGTCTCTTCATTCCTTCCTCTCTTGTGTGCATCTCAAGGACATTCATGAAAGGGGAGCTGCTATGGTGGAGAGAGTGCGGGCCTGCCTGCCTGTACGCCTGCCCTGCCATCGCTCCCAGCTTCTGTGCTTCACACTTTCTTTTACCGCCTTTTCCTTCTGATCCAGCTTGGGTGGAGACAGGTTCACTCCTTCAGTTTGATTGGATTTGTATATTGAGTGTGTGTGTGTGCTCGTATGTGCGTTGGAGGATAATCTGGGTGCTGCGCTCTTCCTGCCTCTTTAGGAAATTACTTTTGAGAGTGAAATATCCAGGAAAGTATAGAATATGTAGGAAACTGAAAATCTTTTTGTCTTTTTGAGAATTAGAAATCTTGACCCTAGTTCAGGTCAACACTCAGTGTTAGTTTTACTACTTTAGTGAATTAGATAATCAATCAGTCAGTCACTTAAATGGAGACAGTGTGTCACGAGGGTGCTGAAGGCTCAATACGCTGCGCTGGTCACTGTTAAATTGACTGGCTGACTAACCCCTCCTTGCCAGCTATTAAATCATTGAATTGAAGCAATTAAAACAGCCAATCAGGTCACGTCTCAATTAAATATTTATAACCTGGCCAATTAACTGCTCTGGTCGTGGACTGGACGACCGCGGGTGCGGCCTGCTGTCCCATAATGCTTAACTCTCTGATATCCCATCAGTCCCGGATGCCCCGCTGTGAACCAGAGGGTAAATAATTGAGGACGGACTGAGAAATGTAGCTGTTCTATAGTAGACATTTAAATAAGTTAGCAGCGCAGGGTGAAATGTCAGTTCAGATTTCGATCATTTGAAAGTAGTTCCAGTCTTGGCTTGATTAGCTCGTCCAGCAGTTCAGCGACCATCACGAGTAGTCTGACCGCCTGAATCCTGGTCAACTGACGGGATTCCAACAGAGGTTTCAAATTGAAATCTAATGAAAATAAGAGTTCTATAAACACTACTCTAAAGTCTGAGGGGGGGTGTCCCTTTTCTTTTTGTTTCTGTATTTCTTTCACTCAGTCAGACACACACACGCACACAGACACACACGGCGTGAGAGAGAGCGAGCATGTGCCGCGTGCAGAACAGGGCTAATGAGGGTTGTATGTTGTGGCGGCTGGTTGGGTCGACACAGATCGAGGTGCCTTCAGCCGTTACAAATCTGTTTGGCTTTTGTCCACTACACAGCAATTAATAACACTGGGGCTGGGGGCAGGGAAGCAAAGGTCAGCCGTTCTTCACTCAGTCAGACACACACACGCACACAGACACACACGGCGTGAGAGAGCGCGAGCATGTGCCGCGTGCAGAACAGGGCTAATGAGGGTTGTATGTTGTGGCGGCTGGTTGGGTCGACACAGATCGAGGTGCCTTCAGCCGTTACAAATCTGTTTGGCTTTTGTCCACTACACAGCAATTAATAACACTGGGGCTGGGGGCAGGGAAGCAAAGGTCAGCCGTTCAGCCAGACACACTTGAACACATACACGCAAACACACACACACACATGTGTGCAGACACACACATAAATACACACATATACAAACATGTTGACACACACGCACGTAAAGGTGTGTTAACATGAAGCAAGATAATTAGCAAACATACATGTACATATAACATAAATGATCACAATGTCACAGCTCACACATACAGTACTTATAGAAACTGGTTCTGACCTCTGACAACAGTGCGAGTTGTTTCAAAACAGTGTGAATGTGTAAACCAAAATGCATACACCCTGTATTTTAAACACACATAACATAATAAAATTAAAAACTTTCAAACTTTATATTTTACATTAAGTTTGCCAAATAGAGGCCAGGGAACCTCTTCATGCGCACACAAAACACACAAAGTCTAGCCACACGTTTATATACATAACTCTTCATATTGTTACATGAACACACAGAGGCACATTTAGAAAGTCTCTCTCTCTCTCTCTCTCTCTCGCTTTCATTCCTGCTTCCTCTTACACACACGCACACACACACGCATGCACGCACGCACACATATCCACACACAAGGTGCCATGCATATTTCATTTATTTTGTAATTTAATCTGGTGCTGAGGAAGGAATGAGAAGGCAGAAGCAATGAGAACAGTGTTGTGATTCCGTTTTTAAATGTCAGTAGCTGCAGAATGTGTTAACCCCACATTACAGACACACTATCAACATTCTGATTTGTCTGTGGGGGGTTTTAATTGAAAAGAGTTCGACAATGAAACAGGGAGAGAAAAACGGAGGGTGTGTAAAAAGAAAAAAAAAGACAAAGATTGCTGATGAGCTCTGACTAAACTTTTGTTAGTATTGCTCATGTAGAAGCAGATCGTGGTTCATTATTTGATTTGTGTGTGCAAGCATGTATTTTCAAATAGACATGGGATGTGTGTTTTAGTAATTGTTTCCAAGACCACTTTTTAGTTATTACCCGCTTGGAACAACGAAGCTGTGTGATTGCGGAATGAAATTGCTGTGTATGGGCTTTTAATGCATCCCATTTAGCCAGATTCACTTAACAGATGTCACAGACAGACCTGTCCTGGCTCCCGGGATGAAATATATCCATCATCCTCCCACTTACAGCCTCTTTTACACACTCTCATTTCACTTTTCCCCCCATGCAGTCTCATTTTCTTATTTTTCTCTCTGTGTGTGGGGGTCTTTCCACACCTGTACCAGTGTTTCTTTTGTTGTAAAACAGATTTTATCTATTATCTATTTATCCTCTGGACATTTTAGGGAACTGTCAAGTTTAGGATTGTGCTCCAAACACATTGCAACACATGCTCAGTCACGCTTGTCATTTTACATTGTGCATTTGCGTGTCAGATGAATCGCCACATATATATATTTATATATATATACATATATGTACACACACACAGAGAGAGAGAGAGAGAGAGAGAGAGAGATACAGGTTTGTATTGTCTGAAAAAGGTATCATCAGAAAATCCAGTCCCAATTTCTTAATGTGTATGTTAGTATTACATGTTAAATAAACTACTTCTTAACCATTGTTGTATTTCAAGTTATGTTTTGTATTTATTACATTTATATTTGACTTTTATACCATTATCCATATTAATTCAATTAAACACATTTATTTTCATGTGTGTTGCCCTACAGGCGGGAGCTGGATGAACTTGAGGACCTCCAGAGGAGAGAGAGAGACTGCCTGGAGGTCATAAAAGAGCAGAGAGCCAAGGTTTACCAAGCTCACAGGTTACACCACCTCCTCAGTACAAAGCAGGTTGGTTCTCACATGACATGACAATGCATAGAACAATATCTGATAGGAGATAGGAGTATTAAAGCTTAACAGGTTTGTATTGTCTGCAAAAGGTATCATCAGAACATCCAGTCCCAATTTCTTAATGTGTATGTTAGTATTACATGTTACTTCTTAACCACTGCTGTATTTAAAGTTATGTTTTATATTTATTACATTTATGTTTGACTTTTATACCATTATCCATATTCATTCAATTAAACACATTTATTTTCATGTGTGTTGCCCTACAGGCGGGAGCTGGATGAACTTGAGGACCTCCAGAGGAGAGAGAGAGACTGCCTGGAGGTCATAAAAGAGCAGAGAGCCAAGGTTTACCAAGCTCACAGGTTACACCACCTCCTCAGTACAAAGCAGGTTGGTTCTCACATGACATGACATGACAATGCATAGAACAATATCTGATAGGAGATAGGAGTATTAAATGGTGGACCACCGAAAAATTAAAATGGCTCAATCAGACATAATTTACAGCATAACTACATTTTATTGGATGGCTTCATTCAAATCAGCTTTAATTTTAAGTAGTAGCAGTGTCACATCCATGTGTGCTGATGTATTCTCATGCACAGCAAGACATGCAGGGACTTATACAGGTAATGACTTACAACGAGGGAGTTCCTCCAGAACCTGCCCACAGGGAGAGGGAGAGAAACATCTCCTTCCTTCCTTCCCTTTTGTCACACAGGTGGGCCGAGTGCAGTGAATAAGTATGTGTCTTCATGGCTCTTCTGATGTGCTGAGTGGATTATTTTAGTGCTTCCCCTGGCACAGGTGTGTGTGTGTGTGTGTGTGTGTGTGTGTGTGTGTGTGTGTGTGTGTATGTGTTGCTGTGACTCCCTACTGGGATCATAATGAAGACAAAGCACACTGGTCACTGTTGATTCAGCACCACCACTCCCCTCTCTTTCTTCATCTCTCTCTTTCTCTCTCCTTCATGCCTGTGCAAACAGCATCGTCATCATCTGGCTCACTACCTTTCCTCCAGGTATCCTGTATTCAAGATCCCCTCACACACACACAGTTTAAAAAAAAAACACTGACTGTGGAAACTGTGTGGAAAAGTTTGTCCCAGACACATCATGTTAGAGTCTGGAGTTTCTTTGGATTGGATTGGTGTTTCTTACATTATTCCCATATTGACGATTTTATGAACAATCACGAGGAAAAGAGAGGAAGTAGAAAAGTTTGTCTGTTCTTCTCCGCCCTCTGTCCATCTCTTTCTCTCCATATCTCCCTCTCTTTCTCTTCCTCTGCATATGGCAGGGGACTCTTTCTCTTCGTAGCTTTGACCTTGTCAGCAGTGAATAGATGGCTCTCCCACACAGTTCATCCTTCCTCACTTCTCGGACCCCAGCCCACACACACATACGCACACAGACATGCGCACACACACACACACAGCTTACCAAAAGGCCCCAAGTCCCTCTGACAGAGACAGAGAAGGTGTGTTCCTGGGGTCAACATCATTGCTCTTCCCGTAGCTAGGTTGGTACTTTTGGGCTTGCGTGTGCGTGCGTGTGTGTGTGTGTGTGTGTTCCTTCCTATCTGAAGTAGATGTGTGCTTTTAATGCCTCCTGCATTTTCTACGTTGTAAGTGAGCAGTGAAGAAATGTCATGGAATTCGTGATAGTGATGATTTGGGGTCTGTGTTTCTGATGTTTGGATGTCTGTAAAGTTTTCCACATCTGCTTCTTCTTGCTCCCCTCTCTCCACTTTGCCAGTCGTTCAGAGTGGCCTAAATAGCAAGCAGCGTTATTAGCATATAGAGTAGATATAGAGTCGTCCAACCCAAAGCTTTGGTCTTGTAATTAACTCACAGGCAAAAGGATCACTGTGATTCGAATAATTATTAATGAGGCTGTCTGTGGCAAATCTCTGCCTTACTTCAGAGGAGGAGATGTACTGTTTTATATGTGTGTGTGTGTGTGTGTCTGTGTGTGTTTTAGCCTTTGAACAAGCAGATTCGTGTGTGATGAGTTCAGCTGTGTGTGCACAGGCTGAACTGCTCAGGTAGAAACTTTTACTTTTCGCTGGCCAAGAGTCAAGGCGTGTTAAGCCTGGCACACACAATATGTGGAGGCTGTTAAATAAGGGTCCATGATTTAGACATCATCAGAAGAAGAAATCACCTGTGTCCAGGTTGCACTCCCCCAGGCCAAAACATACCCTGCAAGATACAAATAATGCACAGAATGAATCGGCCTTTACACGTACTTAAGATTAACAACTGTTTTTGAACTACATAATATTTATTTTCACAACGTTTTGGGTTCATATGGTTAATTTCAATCCCAGGCAAAACTTTGTTAAAAAAAATATACTAAAAAGTTGTGAACAAAACTGATGTTTCAAATCACCTTTGAATATTGTCAGTAATAATTTCAATGACTAACTGTTGTTAGTTTCATTTAAGCTGTCCCAGGAGCTGGCTGTTCCATAATTTCCAAAGTAATGGTTCCCCTGATAAGCAAAATTACTTTTTGGTTTTCCCAAACTCCAAATGGATTTCAAAACATCATAGTGACTGGGGAGCTAAACACTCAGGAGGATATTTTGGAGCCTAAAAACCCGTGCCATATAACTGGAATGTCCTTGGCTTGAATCTGGATGGGAGCCTGTTTTCATGTAATGCCCTCAGCGCTCGCCATATTTTCCTCTTATATTTTCAATTGCAAGTAAATCGTTTTTTTCTATTAAAAAAAAGAAACTGTGAAAGAGAAATATCCTTATAATCAAAGATAATGTACATTTGCGCATCTAATCATATTACACTGCTCTATCACTTAACCTCACCCTCTGTCTCTCTCCAGTGCCCAGGAGTCTTCAACTCTCCGTTCAGGCCATGTCCCCATGAGACAGAGTTACTGCTGAGGCAGGTCAAGTACCAGGCCCCCACCAGACTAGCTCCCAGTGGCCGGGCTTGTCTCTTGGGCATTCCTGACTCAACAGCCCCGGGTTTCTCAGGGAGTCTTGGCTCCCCGTTGAACAAAACTGCTCGAACCTGTTCCCCAAGGCCCACACTGCCCCCCATAAGCTGCAAGAAACGGCAGGTGAGAGGGTGAGAGGGTGAGAGCTACGACCATGACAGACATAAACAGGTGGAGACAAGTGAGACTGAAATCACTGAAAATATGTATCGGGCCACAAGACAAAAATTTGTGATAGCAGGGGTCGGGTTTGTGTATTGTGAATGTTAGCTCACAGGATCATAGGCCACTGCCAGTGAGCCACTGTTAATGTTTTTCCAACAACGACTAGCCAAAATGTCTACACTCGTCCAGTTCTGTATTCGTAGCTATGTGCTGTGCGTGCATCAATACAGGAATATGGTATTCTGTATGAGTGTGTGTGTGTGTGTGTGTGTGTGTGTGTGTAAAACAAGTCGATGAAGACTTCAGCATTTGTGTGATTCACGCTCTGTAGCTTTTTACGGCAGAGTGATTTCTCTATTATTAGTTTCTAGTAATGTAAAACATACAGTAAGTGAGCAGAAATGAGGCGTGGATTTGTCTCATTTTATTAGCTTTGCTTTGCACACACACAGGGACACACACACACACACACACACACACACAGACACACGCACACACACACACAGACACACACACACAGACACACACAGATAGCTGGCTGTATTCAGGGCTGGTTCATTAATGATGTCAAAGAGGTCTCCTTTTGCTGACATGGAGATGAATACATCATCTACTTATGTTTAGACATGTCTGTCTTTCTCTGTCTCTGTCTCCCTATGTTTCTTTTGTGTGTGTGTGTTTAGTGCAGGCAGGATTCCCCCCCACCCCCATACCTCCTCCCCCACCTCCCAGTCACCCTTCCCTCTCGTGATAACTATCTAGTGGTGATGGATAAGGTTGAGGTGCTGGCTGTGGAAGTGGTCAGGCCAGGCCACCGATCCTGTGGCGATAGGAGCAAGGACAGGGTCCCTGTCCCTCCCTCTATCTTTCCCCACTCATTCCTCCTCCTCCTTTCCTAACACCAAACAACAACTGAAGGTCACCTCAAACAAAGTAACAACATTTAAATTAATCTCTGCAACACAACGTTTACACTTCACTTACAAAGAGAGTGCATCCTCTTTGCATTGAACAGTAATGCATGTTCAGAAGATCCACTTTATTGAGCATCTTGACCAGACAATGAAAAGTTTGAATATTTGTTGTCTGTTATTTATTGGTATCTAAAATATCCATGTGGGATTGTCAGCTTATATATGCCTGAAAGAATGGATAGAGAGAACATATACCTGATATTTATGCAAAAATTTTGGAGCTATTGTGGAACAGTTTCACATTTTTACGAAAATCATTTGCATTTACTTTTTAAGACAGAAATTATAACATGCTGACATAACGCCTGTGTTTTTAGTGCAATTGTTTGACAGTCATGATGAAGGGAAGTAAGATTCGCCATGAACTGACACGAAAACTTGTTGCTAAAAGCAACTTTCCTTCGTCTTTCCGGCTCTGATATACATCACTATATCAACATCAGTAACCTATCACTGCAGGGAAGGAGCCACAATGTCAAGAAGATGTACAGGGAAGAAAATGACAGACAGCTGTTTCAAGTTTAACTGACATTTTGTGAGATTTGATCCAAAAAAAAATCTGTCTTGAAGTTGTTGGATGTTGAAGAGGAAACATTTTACGTAAATTCATTTTACGCAATAACAATTCAAATAATGCTCAAAGGGTGAATTCAAGATAATGATGTTTTTTAATAAGTCAATAAAAACATCAATACCAGCAACTAACAACTACAGTCTAAATTAACACATGCCTTCATTATACAGCACCTCACTGTTGTCACAAATTGTGATAGTATTATAGTGGGTTACATTTCACTTCGCTGTAGTCGAGTGTTGTATTTTAAGCATTTTGTAAAATATGCCCAATTAATGTTGTCTTTATTTTTAAGCTGTATTTCCTGTGGTTGTGGTTTGTCAGGGTCTTCTCAGACAGCCAGGGGAAGTGTGGGAGCAGCCTGTGCGGTGCCCTGACCTGACACTGCGCCTGCAGGCCTCTTACTCACAGCTGGAGGAGGCCCAGAATAAGCTAAGACAACACAAGTCATTCAGCCTCCATGGTGCCACACTCTGAAAACAGTACATAGACACATTTGCAAAAACAGGCCCTTCACTTTTATATACAGCATGGGATATATGCTTGTGAATACAAATGAGCAAATGTTGATTGTCTGAACGTTATATGTTATTGCTATTATCATGATGATTATTATTGCGGATTATTACAACTATGTGCCTATTATCATTAGAGCCAACACACGGTATAGTGATATATGGCTGCTAAATGTTTCCTTTCCTGCCATCAAAGGGAGAAAAAAAGCACACTTAGACAACACACACAGACAGTGTGTGTCAAAATGGTAATGTAGAGGTGGAGAACCTGCGTACAACCCATTAATAACTGACGTTTGTCTTATATGGCCAGATTTGTTGACTATAGGCTTTGTGAGGCAAAGAATAATGTCTGATTTCATATGCATGTTTCTGTATGTCTAACAGAGCTATTGTGAATTACATCATCTCATTGCAGCCATTTTGCTGAAATTTAATGTGACTGTATTTTTCAATATAATATAATAAAGTAAAAAAAATATTTTAACTGGGAAGAGCAAAATGAATAGGGACAACGAACAACACGTTCTGCCTTTTGCATTGAGGTGTCTGGAGTTTAGTCCCGAGGCCAGCTCAAACAGGACCTTTAAAGTGATGGCTTTATCATGAGGACGCCTGGGTTTTGGTGTAAAAAGTATAATTTTCCTTTAAAAAAAAAAGGGGGAAACACATGAGAAGCAGTGCAGCCTAACCCTTTCAACTTGAGTTGCACAAATTTGTCAAAAGTGACAGCAATTTAATAAATCGCCGCTCTCCATCACACACATATGCACACTCAGTCACACACATACATGCAATTCCCAGTTATGCCCTCCACTGCCCCCTCTCCATGTATACGTAAATGAGGTATATGCTTGGGCGTGTGTGTGTGTGTGTGTGTGCATGTGAGTATGTCAGAGGGAGAATGTGTGTGCGTGGGCCCTGCAGTCTGGTCCAGGCATTAGGTAATTGACTGTGTCTTTGCTCAAGGCCTTTCATGGATCACCGTCCTTTATTAGCTCACTTCCCAGCACACACACACACACACACACACACACACACACACAAAGTTCCCAGCAGTTCCACCCCAACCTCTTACCCCCCACCACTAGCATCCAGAGCCAATTGCCCGGAAACGAGGAGTGAAACAAGAGAGAGAGAGAAAGAGCGAGAGGCGAGGGAAGGAGGGGAGAGCAGCGACAGGGGAATGAACTAACACGGCCCCAGGAAGTGGAGATAAATAAGTATGGGGAGTGAGTGGGCGGGTGAATGGGATCTCCTGCAGTGACAGCAGTGGTTGGAGGAGCCGGATCAGGTTAGCTTGATGCATCTATGCTGTATTTGTTTCTTATAGTATTAATGGAATGCGTGTAAGATCTTTGTTATTTGAGAATGATAGTAGGGTTTCCACTGGTAACATGCAGATGTGGCAGGCGCCACTGCAATATATATGAATGCACGTATATTAAAGTCCAGTCATTCTAATTCTAATGCTTTGCTTCTTTCTGCTCCCACCACACTGCCTACTGCAGTATGACAGGCTAGTTTAGTTAGACCTAGTTAGCTACTGACACTAGTCCTGGTGACTTTCCCTGACAGGAAGTGCTCTTAAAATGAGCTGACTAAGGTATTTTCAAAGGGAAAGGAAAACAGACAAGGTAGCATCTCTTCCCTCTTCCTTCAGTCCTGGATCATTTCCCTCTCAGTGGCCAAACAGATGCACTTCAGTCATACTGCAGCCTGGGTTCTCCTATACAGTTTATGGCTGATTAAACTAACGAGATAACTAATAATGGCTTACACATTTACACACATGTTATTTCTCTCTCTCTCTCGTTATCTCTCTCTCTCTCTCTCTCTCTCTCTGTGTGTATGCTGTACAAATCAGAATGTACTTGCCCCCCCGTTACCCCTCACCCCCTGTGTTGGCTGAAGTTGACCTCTGTCTGTGTCTCTGTGATAACTCTGCTGCAGTGTAGGAAGTTGTGAAGGATGCTGATAATAAAGATGGCTGGATCTGCTTTCAGCTGTCATGTCATGCAGCTGTCACTCAGAGCTCGTCAGGAGTTCACTCTGCTCTTCCCCCTCTCGTCTCCATCTCTATCTCTCTCGCAATCTCTCAGTAGCTCTCTCTCTACCTCTATTTACTCGCTCCCTTCCCTCGCTCTGGTAATTAGTGCATTACTCCTATCGTTGGCATCACCCCCAGCTACCGCAGCAGCCAGCAGAGCTCCTTGTCACAGCTCAGAGGGCCAATGGAGTGGACAGCTCAACCCCGGTACTCATCATCTTCATACCATGCCCAGCCAGTGCCCCCCCCCCAGCCACATTATCAAGCTGTGTTATCCAGCCATGCTCCTAATTATTTTCAAGCCCAGCCACACAGCCCTCTCACCCAGCCTCTCCCACATTACCTAGCCCTGCTTGCAATCATCACCTTAAGCTGTGCTCCAGCCCTCTGCACACCCTGTAGCTTCATCATTAACATAGCCCAGATTTTTTTTTTTTCAGTTTCATTCCATGGCACTCTGGCTTGACCATGGCGGCTCTTGGCAGTATGTACACAGCATTTCCACATCATAACTGAGCCTTAGAAACAGCCTTTATTTACCTAAGCCATCTGTGTCACAGTAAGAAAGTATGCCAATGCAAATACGACCCAGTGTGTCAGGATACAACACATCCACCCATAATCATGTAGCAGTCTCGACCTCTCCAGGCGACCTATGGCCCCATCCGGGGCCACTGTAATGTTAGCACTTTCTCCAGCTTGTATATATTCCACCTCATCCTATTCACTCAGGCTGGGAATTGGGGGTTAGGGTGGTTGATGTCATTGAAAGCAAAAAATATTTTTATGATACTATATAGTGTCAGAGAATATTTTTAGGTTCTGCACCAACTAAATGCACCAACAATTAAAAATGTAAAATGCAGATTAGGGAGAACCCTCTCTCTCTATCCAAATTTTGTGGTTCTGTTATTAGCTGTGTCACCAGCGGTACTGCCCATAGCCACAGAGGAAAGCTAATTAGGAGGCTACGTGCTAATCAAGTACACCACAATGAGTGGTCACGTCTGTGTCTGCCTGTGCTCCAAGCCTTTCCTTCCCCTCGCATTAGACTGACACCCATCACAACTTTCTAAAGCTACAACCAAACACACACCCATACACACCAGAACATATGTTTACATAGGCTTCCCCAACTCTCCAAAGCACATGCACAGAGATATTTATATAGTTATGCATATAATGCATACAAATGATTACATGCATATACACTGACCTCTACAAAATGTTGCCCCAGGATTGTCCTCGTTACCTCTTATCACCACAACACACACACACACACACACACACACACACATACACACACACCATAGTCTCCTCCCAGCTAGTCTAGTGTGCCTTTATGATTGTCATTATTGTATTGTGAGTACAAAGCTTCAGGCAACAAGGGCAGAAAAAGTGTGTCCCCACACACACACACACAGGCTTACGCTTAATGGGTTCAGCCATAATGTATCACAATGATGCATACGACTGATGTATGAGGGATCATTTTAATGGGAACAGTATTCATTAGCAGTCAATACCTAAACTGAAATAGGCCACAAGTAAAGCCAATGGAACAAGGTGGAGCAGGGGCAGCAAATGTGTGAACCCATATGTGTCTAACTTTTATGTGTGTGTCTGTGTGCATATTTCATACGTTATCATGCCATTCCCTTCCTGCTATCCAGCTCTGCTGCATTAGTGTCTATGTAACGGCAGTGCGAGTGAAAGAATGCTAATTTTCCATAACCGTTTTACAGCATGTGTAAAGCTGCAGCCCCTTCATTTGCACAGCCGTAAAACATTCCCCCCGCCACACTCCTTCCTACTCTGGACCTCAGATTTATCAATTAACCCAACACTTTACTTCCATTACAGTGGCATTTTGCACTGTGAGGCCTGCATACAGAGTAACGGCGAGAGCACGGTATTAAATGGACAGTCTCAATTAAATGATTAGCAGACATATTTCGGTCTGACTTAGGAGAATGAATGGCATTAAACTATGTTATTTATAGTCAAAGCTGTTGGACCTGACATGACCAGATTAACTTCAGGTCACTTCAGACCAATATTCTCAACTTAATTGTATGAATTTGTGTCAAATGCCTGTTTAAAACTAATAAATAAAAACACTCGTGACAAATTATCATTGAGAGACATTCAAAACGTCTGCTTCCTGTTAGATTTACTAGAAGGATTAGATTTACTATTGTGGGCCTAAGTGCAACCATGAGGCCGAAGTCAAGGCCTCTCCACCTCAAAATTATAAGCTAGAAATATACCAACAAACAAAAGGATGCTGAATGAAATAACTGTTGAACCTCAAAGCAATTTCCTCATGAGTAACTTATCTCTTGTTATTTTGACAAATTGGTGTCACTTTAAATATCAATAGTTTATAGACAGGAAAATCTTTACAATAATTTAACTTTAACCTTTTTTTCAGGAAACACATCAAAAGGCCAAGACAAATACAAAAAAATCAAAATATATTTATAAAATTATTTGTTGTCTTGTATATTTTGAGACAAATTTAAAAAAAATCAAAATATATTTATAAAATAATTTGTTGTCTTATATATTCTGAGACAAAGTCCAGATTTAGCTTCCTCTCCGTGTGTGCATGGTTGTAAGTGAGAGCAGAGAGACAGGTACGATAAGGATGTCTGGGCTTCATAGGACTGTCTGTCCCTGTGCAGATATGCTCCACTGAACCATACTGTATGTAGTGTGGTCTAATCACTGCCGATCTCTATCTCCTGCCATCACTCTCTCTTTCCCTCGCTGTCTTGTTTATTTGCACACTTGTTCTCTTTTTCTGCAATACCTAGATGCAACTTTTCTTTAGCCCCTCCATCCCCCACCCACTTTCCTCTTCAACTGTGTGCTGTGTATCTGCAAGGGTGTGTGTGTGTGTGTGTGTGTGTGTGCGTACACTATCAAATAGCTGAGTGCACAATCCTCATACGCAGATACCCACAGATTTACTTGAGTAACATGACAGCCCTCTCATACAGCAGTGTGTTAGCGATTGAAGTCGACACTGGCTGTGAAATGCAAATAGATGTGATGAGGCTGCGGTGCAGGCGGACACCGAGGATACAGCAGACAGGATACACAGACTCACATGTATGTTCTGCATTCAGAAAAGCCAAAGGATGCATTTTTGAATCGCACGTCGATGTGTTTTGATTTTCTTGCGATGCCGCTGTGCGCTCACTGTTCTGTTTGTCCACAGGAACCATTGTCCATTGTCTGAGTCAAAACTCCACTAATCACCGAAAATGAGACTCTAACAATACGTTTTCCTTCACCATTTCAAAGGTTTGTAAATGATAACCACATATGTAATGGTTTATTGTATTTGTGGACATGTGTATATGCACATGTGTGTGTGTTTGCACGTGTGTATGTTATGCCCAGTGGCCAGTGTGGGGAGTGCACGTGAGGGGGTTGGGGTGGCAATGGGATCGGGAAAGGGAAGCAATCACAAACACTTAAACCTGCAAATGGCCTGGATGTCCTGTGCTAAGCAGCCTGTGTTGACTGATGAGCCTGTTAACCCTGGCTGAAACAACTCCAGCACAGGGGATTAGACAGCAACGCCGTTCCCGGCTGTTCCCGGCCCATTTTGCATGGGAATTGTGCATATTTAATCTAAGGTGTGCTGAGGTGCAAAGACAAGCCCCCCTCTTCTCCCTTTCTCATTATAGATATGTAATAGCACCCTGAGGCAGGGGGGCCTTAATTCACCATCCCCAGTCTTAATCTTACGCTCAGTCTCAGCCCCCACCCTCCCCCTGTGCCTACCATCAACCCAAATCAAAGTCCTGGTCCCAGCCCTCTTCCCAGGCTTTGTCTCTTCTCGTCCTGTCCTGCTATACAGCTTTAGGCGCCAGTATGTGTCCACTCAAGTGTTTCTTAGATGATCAAACAGTATTGAGACGCTGTCCACTCTTGATGTCAGGCAATTTACAGTTTATAAAACTTATAACACAACAAGCACAACAATGTCATAAGTGACTTGGCCAATCAATTCTGTTGGAGATGCAGTCTGTATAATAATAATATAACAATAATAACTAATAATTTCCAGTTAAAACTTGTAGTATAAAGGTATACAAACAGTAAACAGTAAAAAATGTTAATGGCCATCAGGGAATTAATGATGCTTGTTTGCTTGGTGGTGCTGCGTTTAAAAAAAAACTTTTTCACCTGTTTGCTTTCTTCAAAAAAGTCAACGTCCCTGTCTGTGAGGTCAGACACTTTCCAACTGTAGCCACTTCTTCCCTCTTCTCTTTGTGTCACTGCTACGTTTTGTTGAAGTGGTTTCGGGCGCGTGTCCTCGTGTTGCATGAGGCTCGTTGTGAATTCTGCATCCGATCTCTGATTAATGCGACTGAGTGTCAATGACAGGAACTCTCTGAAGCATCTCTGTCTAATTCCATCTATCACGCCATCTCGCTCCGTCGTTCCTCTCATCCCCTTCTAATCCCGCCACCACATCTCTCTCTGCAGGACAGAACAATTAATGTGGGTTCTCATTTACTTGCTCTCTTACCCTTATGTTTTCTTTTTTCCTCATTGCCTTCATATTCCTCTTTCAACAAATGAAAAGTGAGAGAAAACCGTAGAGTTTGTGTGTGTGTGTGTGTGTGTGTAGGTGGAGGAGTATGTGTGCGTGTACGGGGGAACCCATGCTGTGTGTGTAATTTCTTGTTTGTACATGGTTCCAAACGTCTTTGGCCACCGCAGAGTGGGGGGGGGGGGGGGTGGGGGGGGGGGGGGGGGGGGGGGGGGGGTATATAGAAAGACACAGAGGTTGAACAAGACAGAGAAAGATTGAGAGAAAGGGAAAGAGAGGAGGGAGATGGGAGAAACAGGACGATAACAAAAGCAGCTCGGATTTCACAGACGCATATTTCATCAATCATGTGAATAAGTCGTGGTGATTATGCATGGTGGTGGCAGGCCGGGGGGTGGGGGGGGTGGGGGCGGGGGGGCTGATTACCATACGCCATAAAGGCTGCTTTCTTATCTCACACACACTGATTAGTTTCTGTCTGCAGATAGCCTCTCACTCCTCACTCTCTCTCTGACACACACACGCACGCACAGGCACTCATGGGTGCATCTATCTCTGGCATACACATTAATGCCAACACGGGCACGCACGCACACACACACACATACTACTGCTAAAATAGGTATAGGTAGCCTAAATTGAATTTATCTGGTCGCAGTGGGCCAACCCCGTAAGCCAGCTGAGCCTCACATTGCTAACTGGTTATATTTAACACAGATTCAGAATCAATGTGCAAAGATCTGTAATAAAAATTACAGATTACAAAATGTACACTGTTGGTGCATTTGGTGTTTGGTGATATAGTTCACCCTAATGCATTGTGGCCCAATACCTAGATCACGTTCCTGGATCTGTGGCAATCACGTGATGCAAAACAGAGAGCAACGTGAGTAAAACATACAGTAAGTATGAAATGCGTCACGTTGTAGCTCAACCAGGGAATTAGAAACTACTCTTTTCTTTGGTGCTGCCCTCACTCGCTCCCCCTCATGCTGATATATAATGTAAACTAATTTGGTAACCAGGCTGGGGCTGCGTTGCGCTGTCTGAGTGCCTGCATGTGAGAAGTGCGCCTGGGACGCATTAGGGCCTCCTGACAGGGGCCTGGGTGAAATAAGTGAAATTAATGGAGCTCCTTTCATGTCGGACAAGGCCGCGGCACCCCTTTCACACCGCGTACAGTCAGAGAAAAGTCAATACTTTTTTATTACTCCTCGCTTGCCCTACATTCCCCGCTACAAGTGCTCTGCTCACTAATTGGTTTCAGTTTGCAGAGAAAGAGAGAGAGAGGGAGAGGGAGAGAGAACTCCATCCCAAAGAACACTGAAGCAAATAAATCAATCTCATATTTTTTCTCCTCGCTGTCTTTTTTCATTGAGTAACATCATGGCAGAGAGAGGGAGAGATGAGAGAGAGAAATAGGGGAGAGAGGGAGAGGGTAAATGGTTGGTTAGAGCACGCCTGGTCCCCAGGGAGCATAATGATATCTGGGAGCCTGTTAATGGAGACGAGTGGTTAAAGTGGTCTGGGGCCCCGGCCAGGTCACCCCTGGGGGTTTCTAACCAGCAACTTCACATCAGTTGGCTGCTTGTGCTGAAGGCTCAGAGGCACAATGGAGCATCCCATCGAAATACAAATGACACATTTGCTGAAAATCACTGTGTGTGTGTGTGTGTGTGTGTGTGTGTGTGCAGGTGTGTTGTAACGTTGGCATAAGATTTGATCTGCATAAAGGCCTCTTCAGATTGATTGCATTCTGATGCATTACTGAAGCATCACTTCACTGACTTCATGTGGTTAGTGAAATAAGCAGACACAGTGTTTTTATATTTTCAGTATTTGTATTTTGTTTTGTGACACATCTTTTTCACAAGAAATGATTTTCTACAGCAACATACACACACATGTAAAGGATTTCAAATTCAACCAGAATACAAACTGCATAATTATGCATTTTTGTACCCCTGTGTGTATCTTCCAGTGTAATTCTGAGCATGTAAAAGTGTGTGTGCACACATTTGTGTGTACTGCGCGCATGTGTCTTGTCTGTCGGTATGGTGTTCACTGTTGTGCTAAGCTTAATTGGCAGTGGGGTTAGCCTCTTTCAGAAACACAAAGCCACAAAATGATGTGACACTTTGAACCCCAGCCACCTTCTCACCCCGCCAGCGCTCCACCATCCACAAACACACACACACATATACGCACACACACACACACACAAATCTGCCTCCAGTTAAAGGGAGGTTCCGCCAGTCTCGTTTTCTTTCTACATCCCTGCTTTCACAGCTTCAAAGTGTGGGCTAGGGTTTGGAGGGCTTTAGTGTGTGTGTGTGTGTGTGTGCGTGTGTGTGTGTGTGTGTGTATGCATGTGTGTGATGGAGCTGTCACAGAGGGCTGGCATCACCATCCACTTTGCCATCTCCTCCTCGGCTTGACAAGTCCCTGCTCCGTACCCTGTGGCTAACACACACACACACACACACACTACCTCTCTATCTCTGGATTTTTCTTACGCCCCTCATACATATATATTGTATGTGAACAATCCACTTGCAATGTATTGTTTGAATGCGTGCGGTTGCCTGTGCAGCATCACATGCATTACACATAACAAAACATGCAGTTGGTTTGTAGACAGTCACCACAGCACATGACAGCACATCACTGTTACTGAAACGTGGAGCTTTCAGTTAAACTTGATTTAGCTTCAGTTTGTACAGAATGTGCAGGAGCTGCTGTTTCTGTAGTGTCGCTGTGTGTATCTGTGTGTGTGTGTGTGTGTGTGTGTGTGTGTGTGTGTGTGTGTGTGAGAGAGACAGAGAGAGATCTTCTCTGCAGTTGCTGGCGTCAGATCGCGGCGAGGTTTTGTTTGTTACAAGGACAGGCTTGTCCCCGCCCCCAGGCGTTGGCATTACGATGATTGTCATGGCGATGGAGTGTGAGTGACAGGCTGGATCACATGTGGTAGCCGCCGAGAAGGAAGCCTGAACCGCCCCAGTCCCTGACATTAGTTTGTCCTTCATCAAAACTTTACAGTCGTTCATAACTACTCACTCCCTCTGTTGGCAAAATGTCTTTCGTTTACTTTTTTCTACCATCTGTCTCTCTTATGCACTGATCTCTATTTCTCTATCTAATTTCTATTTCCCCTGCTCTTTCTCATTTACATTTCATTCAGTAGTGTTAAACTGTATATACACTCATCTTTCCTCCTGCACTCTCCTTGTCATTTACTTTCCAATCCGTCATTAATAATATTTTTTTGTATATAAACAAAATCAGTGCAAACACACTGTTACATTCAGTGAACAACTAAACATAGTTTTTTGTCCAGATCTATGTGTTGGTGTAAGCTTTTGGCTGTGTGTGTGGGTCAGGGGTGTGTGTGTGTGTGTATGTGGGTTTTTTTTTTTTTGGACGAGAGATTTTTTTGTGTTGAGTTTTTTGTGCATCACAGCAGAAAAGGAGGTCAGGGTTTTCGCGGAGATATGGGCATTCATCATTAGCCTGCTGCCGCTGCTGTAATGTTGCCGGTTACAGCCATGATTAAGAGCCACGCTTAGTTCCAGCAGCCAGTGCAGACGCACAAACACGCACACACACACACACACTTGTAATGTACCACCTATCAGCTTTGGTGCTTTTATAGAAAACTCTGTTTTGCACTACCACCCAGGTCAGTGTGTGTTCATGTCTGTGTGTGTGTGTGGGATTGTTGTTTGCTGGTTGTACTGTATGTGGCCTGTGAGCAAGCTTCAGGGTCTGATGAGAAACCTGTCACAGTCACTCATGAAAAGAGCAACGCTTTCTTTCTCTCTCGCACAGTCACACACACACACACACACACACACAGCAAAATTAACAGTAGAGTGAATAACATAGCTTATGTTGATTTTGAGAGCTTATTTAAAATGAGTGATTAAATGATTCAGGCACTGAACCTGTCTGGGTGAAGACTACACATGACAGCTCCTCTTCTCCTCCCAGGACCTGAGGCAGAACTTCGTCATGGAGTTGTCCGTTTTGATGGTGAAGTATAATACGAGTTCAAAGTCTGAACTCTTCCTCACTCTCTCGTCTCTTACACGGACGTGACTCGCACAGGACGCTTTATCTTTTTATCATTATATGTCCTGGTTAATTTTCTCACTCTTCCCCACACCTGTTTTTCCTCTCGGTCTGTCTCTTTGCTCTTCACGTCTCCCTCTCCTCCATGTTGCTGGCATTCCCCCGGGCCTGCGCTATAAGGCGTGGAAGAGGAGCAGAGACAGAGCATTTAGTAATGGCTTCTTAATGGGCTTGTCGACAGCCACATTAGAACGCGCAGGCAGCGGGCGAGGCCGGGCAACGATATGCCATATAGAAAACTCTGTTTCTGCACTACCACCCAGGTCAGTGTGTGTTCATGTGTGTGTGTGTGTGTGTGTGTGGGATTGTTGTTTGCTGGTTGTACTGTATGTGGCCTGTGAGCAAGCTTCAGGGTCTGATGAGAAACCTGTCACAGTCACTCATGAAAAGAGCAACGCTTTCTTTCTCTCTCGCACAGTCACACACACACACACACACACACACAGCAAAATTAACAGTATAGTGAATAACATAGCTTTTAAGATTTTGAGAGCTTATTTAAAATGAGTGATTAAATGATTTAGGCACTGAACCTGTCTGGGTGAAGACTACACATGACAGCTCCTCTTCTCCTCCCAGGACCTGAGGCAGAACTTCGTCATGGAGTTGTCCGTTTTGATGGTGAAGTATAATACGAGTTCAAAGTCTGAACTCTTCCTCACTCTCTCGTCTCTTACACGGACGTGACTCGCACAGGACGCTTTATCTTTTTATCATTATATGTCCTGGTTAATTTTCTCACTCTTCCCCACACCTGTTTTTCCTCTCGGTCTGTCTCTTTGCTCTTCACGTCTCCCTCTCCTCCATGTTGCTGGCATTCCCCCGGGCCTGCGCTATAAGGCGTGGAAGAGGAGCAGAGACAGAGCATTTAGTAATGGCTTCTTAATGGGCTTGTCGACAGCCACATTAGAACGCGCAGGCAGCGGGCGAGGCCGGGCAACGATATGCCAAGCCAGATGCCGTGCCAGCTGTGGCACTCGGCTCTCTCACTCATGCTCTCATTTGTAATCACATTTCTCATACGGATGGACGCCATGTGCGTAAAGGAGAGAAAGCAGACAGACAGGCATGTTCCCTCCCAGCTCCTGTCACTATGTTCCTTTCATCTGCTCTACTCCATCGTCTCTCTTTGCTCTTTTTGCTCTTTTTTTACTGGAGATTTCAACAATCAGTTCTTTTAATTCATAGATTTATGCAGAAAAGTACTGACATGTGTACACGTGAGTAATACACTGATAATGCAATATTAAACTATGACCAGTAGTGTATAAACTGCTAACGCGAAGGAAAAAGGTTTAAAATATAGATCTTGGGGCAAGAAACACAATAATCATCTAGGAGCAGGTCTTAAACATATTTTTGGGATTAGACCTGTTACTAAAGATAAAAACAAAGACATATACCACTGTTATAACCAATGTTTGGTTTGTAAAGTTTCAAGTCAACTAATTTTTCCCATCTGCATTAGTTATTGCATTTAAATTGAGCTACCAGATCTTACATATAGACATTTAATACTGAACTCTGACAATGAAGTTCAAACAATAAAACAGCTAAACCAGAAGAATAGGTTGTTTTTACTTCAAAGGTTGATAAAGGTAATAAAAACTTTACCAGAAGGAAAGGACAGAAAGGACTGAAGAGTAGTACAAAGATACAAGTATAACAAGTACATGAATATGACACTGGTGCAGAAACGGAGTGAAGAGCGCGATAAAGAAAGAAGAAGGAAATAAGGCAGAGAGAGGGAGGGGTGATTAAATGAATAGATGGATGATTGAATCAATTAATGAATGTTAATGTGTGAAAGTGTAACCAGGGACCCGAATGTCATTGCCAAAGGTCTTGTAGGTCTCCAGTAGGGGGAGCCATGTGTCAATGACTCCAGTCTGTGTCAAAGACCTTCATTAGTACAATAGTGTGTGTGTGTGTGTGTGTGTGTGTGTGTGTGTGTGTGTGTGTGTGTGTGTGCTTCCAAAGACTGAATAGTCAGAAGGTGGTTCTTTGTTTCCCCATCTGATCTGATCTTGTTGCTACCAAACCAAATTTACCTGCGTCAGCAGTGATCAGGTGTGATGAGAATGTGTCTGTGTGTGCGTGTGTGTGTGTGTGTGTGGCGGGGTGTGTGTGTGTGTGTTTATGTATTGGCAGCTGATAGTATTTTAGGAGTTAAAGCCTATATACATACTGGTGGGCCTCTGCTCGATATCGACAGCTGCCAATTGTCACTGCAGTGACTGACAGTTGTGTATTGATGGACGGGAGCTGCTGACAGAGAGGTGGAGGACAAAACAAAACGAAAAAGAGCACCAACAGTGGAGAGTGGCAGAGGGGACAGTGTAAGAGGGGGAGAAGGGGCTGGTGAGGTGCACTGAGCAGGACATGTGAAACTTTCTCAGGGTCACGTTAAACAGAGGAGGAGGAGGAGCAGGAAGCAGAATGTCTAACCTGGGTCATGATCAGGTTCATGGTTCGATGTACATTTTCTTGAGAAGGCTGTGAGCTGCTATAAGGAGCCAGTGTGTTATAATAAATATAATGAAACAATAATTTATAATAAAATAATTGTTTCCAAAGGGGGCATGCAAAGCTTATTCAGAGATTGTTATTCTGATTGCCTTGTTGTCTCAGTGATTGGCTGACTTCCTGGTTACTGACCGATTTTTCTTTTTTTCTCTGCATAGTTGTCAAAAACTCTCACTTTGCATCATCGCTCTGCACCGATTCACTGTTTTTGTTGCAGTGTTTGTCTTTCATTGTTGTGGAAGTGTAATTTTGGACCCAGCTGACATCTCTGCGTCTCCTGATTGACCTTCACAGCCTATTCTCCACACACACACACACACACATACACACACCACCACGAGATCTTGTACGTACACCACATTGAGTACACCCTCACCTCAGGAAACTTGTGGCTAATTCCATTAGTGGGAGGAGAGAGTATGCAAATGAGGGGAGACAGCTGGTAGTGAAGGGAGGTTGATGGAGTGAGCCTGGGGGGCCAGAGACTCACACCCATACTCCAAAAATGGGGGGTCGGGGTGGGAATGAGGTTTGTACTGTACAACATTGTTGTAGAGCTACACCTAAAAAAACATCAAGAAAAGTTCATACCTAACTTGTATGTATTAACTGTAAGCTTCATTACATTTAACAGAAACAACTTCTATTTCTTCATCTTAATCAGAACAAGTTTATGTCTGAACCTAATCACACACAGGTCTGAGGATCTGAGTGT
>JAFBJQ010000979.1:44606-87106 GCA_016785345.1 Trinectes maculatus
GAGAGTGTGTGTGTGTGTTTGGTGTGTGTGTGTGTGTGTGTGTGTGTGTGTGTGTGTGTGTGTGTGTGTGTGTGTGTGTGTGTGTGTGTGTGTGTGTGTGTGTGTGTGTGCATGTCATTCCATCTTGGCATCACCATCACCTGCCTGGCACTGCCATTATGGCTGGCAGAGAGACAGGAAGGAATGTGACAGTAAACCCAGACACTGTGTTGCTCTTTGTTGCATCTCTGAGTTTAACTCTTTTTGTAAACAGCAATAATAAATATTATTAATAAATAAATAATTTATGATCTAAATCAAAACATTCCTGATTCCAGACCCTTTTATTGAGGCAACATCTCATTTAGCTCTTTATGGCTGATCAGCCTTCTACTACCACAGGGATAAAAAATAAAAAAGGAATAGGAGGAAAAATGGGAGAAAGAAAGAGGTAAAGTAAAGATATAGCAATGAAATGAAGCATCAGTTGTAAGGTGTCAGTTATTTAGCACAGTGTACTGTCAAGTTGATAACTTGCTTCTGAGTGAGGGGGGGGGGGGTCTTTACTGTTATGGATCATTTGTAGAGATTAAACCTACTCAGTAGGTGTTTACATTGGCCTAATTACACTTTTATTATTTGTTGTATTTACATCTGGTTAGCTAACGTTTTTCCTGCTTTTAATAGTCAATCAAAATCCTATTCCCCTTTCACCCCCTCATACATCAGATTTTTATCCCTAGTTATTTGTTGTGTTACAGTTCAAATTGTCTAAAGCATGTTAATTGTTTTAAACTTTACATCTGTGTTAAAGTACACATTATTTTTTTAATACTCCAGTAATACTTTTTAATACTTTCTTTGCATCTGCTAATCAATATTTCACTGTAATGACAGTAATGTTGTATCTAATCTAATGTGCATATCAGAAAAAATATATTGTATATTATACATGCATAGTAGACAACATGTATCTATTAGGTTTTTCTTTTTTTTCGAGGCATCATTTTTATATAATAGCTGTAAAGCTTCTCTAGTTATCTTTTTATTAATTCAAGACAATGGTAAAAACAATGCTATTCGATTTCTTTTGTAAGCATATGTAAATCGCAGATGGAGGGGGGCGCCATATAAAATCACGCCAAGGGCACCACATTGGGTAGGGCTGGCTCTGTGTGTGTGAGGTTACCATCAGGTCAAAGATGTAGCTACAGGCTAGAGTGCCAGTTATATTTTAACACTCCCTCCAACCCTTCCTTGACACACACACCTGGAAGGGCCTGGAAATTTGTAGCAGTCCCAGTTAATACAAAACACTGATTTGACTGCATGACAGACTTTACAAGAGAGATTACAATTTGTGAATATGGGCTATACAAATAAAATTTGATTGATTGATTGATCTGTACAGCTGATCGCAATCTCACACCGAGGTGTGTAACGAGCTTTATGAAAAACAAACTAACAGTAAAAGTAACATGTTAGTTTTTAATGATTGAGAGTCCATGTCTGAGATGATGTCAGCCAGCGGCCATCAGCAACCACCCGTAGCCAGGTGTGTTTGTATCTATGTGTGGCGACCTCAGGAAAAGTAAAGAGTAATCTGTCTGTGGTGCTGCATTCCAGTGGGTTGAGTTGATTACTCCTACCAGACAGGTTCTTTGTAGGCATGTCTGTGTGTGTAGAGTGAGAAATTAGCCATTTATGTTGAATACCTGAATAACATAAGCCCTTTTGTGTTACATACACGCACACACACACACATGCACACACACACAACATATACAGTATATTAAATACATGATTAATTACACAGCAGACTAAAATATTGGCCACAAGTGAGGCAAACAGTTGATTTTCAAGATGAGCAAATTCCCTTCAGGATGGAGAACACACACACACACACGCACACACACACACACTCTAAATCTATGCTCCCATTGGCTCATGGGGGTTGACACACACTCATACAAACAGTAATTACCCCCAACAGCTTAAAAAGACATTTACAGCGCATTTATAATCAATGCCAAATTACCAAAAGAATCCATTTAAACACTGTGTGTGTGTGTGTGTGTGTGTGTGTGTGTGTGTGTCAGTGCTGCAACAGATGTGAAGACACATGCATGTGTACATGTGCATTTAATGTTGCCTCGAGTGCTATTTATTGTGTGAATAATTCCCCTTTAACAGCAGATCAGTTAGTGGACGATCAGATACGTACGTAGACAGGTGATGACATTAAAAGAACAACCAATGGGACCATGTGACACAGGAACATCTGCAGTAGTACTACATTGTACATACACATACACACCCTGTACTAGGATGCACATCTGCTTTTACCTCCTCCTGTCTCTTTCCTCCCCTCTTCATGACCCCTCTTTCATTTCTCTATTCCTCTCACATTCATTCATCTCAATCCCTCCATCTGTGCTGCTTGAAGTGGGATGTCAACACAGCAGCAAACCGGTACACACCGAGTGATGTGCCATATCATCAGCTACACTTACAGCCATTGCTGGCGTCACAGGCAGGCTTGTAAAGAGAATCAAATCATATTTGTCTGTCCTGTCATATTTTCATCAAAGCCACTGGCATGGCTGTGTGTGTAGGTGTGTGTGTGTGTATGTTTGTGTTTGCAAGCATGTGTCCATGAAACAATTACATTACCATGTAGTCAAGCAGTGAAACAAGACAGGGACATATTACACTCCAGGCTTTTATTAACTCTACACCGATGGAGGGAAACTCTGAAAAAGTATTGAGACAGCGAGACAGAGAAACAGAGAGACAGAGAGACTTAGAGAGAGAGAGAGAGAGAGTGGCAAAGATTTCCTTTTAATTTGGCTGGAGTTTTAAACTGAATACAGAGCTTAAGTCAGTTGATATGATATGAATCCCCATGATAGTCGTGAGTTTAAAGCAACAAAATGATAAAACTAATAAGATGATACACATAAATGAATAGGGATTTTGCTTATTTTTTTTGTGCTACATAAGCATTTTTTTTCTTATATACTAAGATCATAGAGAGTTATTCTACAGTGAAAAGATGTGAAATTATCATCTGTATCACTTTGTCATTGGTGCTAAAGACAGAGTGAACTGCGTCGCTCCAGTTACTGCAAAATATCTTAAGCTTGAAAGGAGAAAGTGACTTTTGTGGATGAAATTTTCTTTCTTTCTTTCTTTCTTTGGTTTTTCTTGCAGCCACATCTTATTGAAGGACAGGTCAAAGTCATGCGCACACGTGCACATATACGTGCACATGCAGTGGCTCAGCCACACATATAGAGAGGTACTGCTGCAGGTACGATGGCAGCTCTGTGGGAAAAGGCCTGTGGGTCTTGGCCAGAGAAAAAAAGGCAAAAATAGAATAGAGCCGACTCCACTGGGCCAATTCAAATCTCTCTCCATCTCTCTTGCGACACCCCCAACCCCCTCCCACACACACACACACACCAGCACTAGTCACAATGACAGTATACCTCAGTCATCTGTGTTTGAACCACGGAACATGTGAGATGGTGCAGTTGCCAAACACTTGCTTTTCAATTTACTTCTGTCCCGTTCCATCGATCTGCTTCACTCTGTCAGAGGCGATCTGTTTGAGTGTGTGGTGTGTGTGACTGTGTCTGATAGGGAATTAATGTAAAACTTCTGCAGGCAGATTTAATAAAGTTAAACAAATCCTCAAACGTAGTCAGGCGATCGAAACCAAAGCTTTGTGTCTGCAGAGTGGTGACATTGGGAGGTCTGGAACATTTTGCGCCTCCAGTGATACAATGTACCGTCTTCATTGTCTCCTGGAAACAGAAGCAGTGGAAGTGTCTGACAGCTAATTGCTTTCAGTCGTCAAACTATATTCTCTGTCATAAACCTGGGTATTTATTTGCAGTACTTTCAAAATACTTAGCACAAATGTGAATTTCACCACGTCAGACAGTATGAAATATGTTTGTTTGCATGGACTTAAAAAAGCACAGGTGTGTGTGTGTGTTTGTAATCTATATAGTGTATGACTCCTATTGTTAGACAAAATTTGTGGGATAGAAGCAAAGGTTGCAGAAGTATGTGTGTGTGTGTGTGTGTGTGCGCGCGCGTGTGGGTGTGCTCACGCGTGCTACCGATAGGGGAGTTAATTCTGAAACAGACCGTCTGTTCTGAATCCAGAGCATGTGTGCGTGTTGGTGCACCCGACTGTGTGTGCTGTGGCCATGCGCTCTACTTTCTGAGAACGCAGGGCGGAGGGAGCAAAGCAGAGCGGGGCGTAATTAGGCCACAATTTGAACTCTCTTCGTTCCTCCCAGAGAGGGAGCGCAGGGTCATACAAACTATTTTATAGTATATGTGTTCAGGTGTGTCGGTCGATGTAGTAATGTGTGAATTTGTGTGTGTGTGCACGTGTGTGTGTGAGTGAGTGCGTGTACATAGGAAGAGGAAGAAGGGAGGAAGCTTCTGATTGGCTCAAAGTATACTGTTAAATATAACTTCATCAGGGCAGGACTGTGACTCACTGGTTTAAGGTCCATGACGGTTTACTTGTTCCCTGAACTCTAACCCAACTGTTCTCCAGAGCTTCTTTTCATCAACTGCAGCAACAATAATGCGATTGCTGATGACAAATAATTTTCTCTGAATCCACTTTTTAAATTAACAGTGTATGTTTTAGACAATCTCGCAATAATGCCAAGTTAGACCACACATCTCGATGACGTGACAAGGTTACGCGTAGTAGGGTATTGTTTTGATAACACAGCCTTTAGCTGATTGGACAAGGTCTTCAACCAAGTACTAGTTTCACTCGTTGGCTTTCATAATTAGTTGGGTGTGGAAATAAAACTGACATTGTTCTATAAATTACATTTTTTTGTCTCCGACTTGCTGATAGCCCATTTAGGGGCCACTGATCAATTAAAGTCCTTTTGAAACCTTCCCTACACCCACACACACAAACACACTCATCCCATTAATGAGGGGACGGCTAATTAAGACTCAAAAAACCGGGGGAGTCACTTCCTTTTGATTGATAGCACCCACTGTCCTCTCTTCCTGCTATTTTGCATTTTAATGTTCATTAATAAACTTTTATTGTTTTGTTAATTATAATACCACCCTCCCCCATTGAGATAATAACTGAACAGAGCGATTTGTTCAGAAGGATTTTCGCCTAGTTGAGGGGAGACGAGCTGGTGGGACAAAGAGAGAAGGAGAGAAGGAATGGGGGGGAAACAAAAGAGAGAGAAAAATGTAGCGTTTAAAATGCCTTAAAAAAGAAAAAAAAAAACACCAGTGTCATTTGAGTTTTTCGTAAGAAGAAGTGTCCGAGATGCCTGATTGAAATCTATTCAACTTATTGAGATGCTGGCCTCGACTGAAGAGCTCTGTGTGGGTGCATTGTGTAACTTTATCTGAACTTTCTCAGCAGTTTCACTATAAATAGATACTGTGAGAGACAGTGTGTACTTGTGTAACGTTACGCATGTTTGCAGGGAAGAAGAAGCTAAGGGCTGATTGGTTTGTTCAGGGTTTCATATTTGGGTACATCTGCTTGTGTAATTGTGTGCATATTTAACTGTACGTATGTGTGTCCGCCATTTAAATGTGCACGCGTGCGTGTGTACTGCAGCCCGAGAGGTGCTAGGCCAGGGACGCGCGTGATGGATCGTGGAGGCCAGCTGATAGCGCCATTACTCACTGACAAACACACACTTTTGCTCTCTCTCGCACACACATACTCACACAGTACACACCTGCCTGACACCTGTCCCCCATGGGGGTCTACCTGCCCCAGAGGCCATCGCCCCGGAGACAAGCAAAGCCCAGAATTATTCTGCGCGCCAGCAAATACACGTACAAGTTTTAAAAAGAAAAGAATTCCAAAACTTTGTAGGACATTCCCAAACACTGTCTTTCTCTCCTCACTCGCTCTTTCGTTTACTTTCTTTGCTACCTGCCTAACCTCTCCATGTCAGGAAGAAGGGAGGTTCTGACAGGCTATATGTTCATTTAAGATGAGTTCCCATAGTCTAACCTACTGTTAGTTAATACTGAAATGTATTGATATCCTATTTATTTCGGAAAAGGGCCAAGTGTAACATTTAATAAACAATAAAGTGTGTTTAGAAGGATGCGCATACATCTGTTAAATTAATTACAAAAAGTTCTTTCTGTGACAACCATTATTTACCTTGTTGCCATTTGACTTTAAAATAACAATGTTGTGGTCACAGTGTGACACTGGTTTAGCCTTAATGTGCTGACAACCTGTCACACTGGCACCTGTCATTACTGTCCAATGCAAAGCCAGGACTAAACTTTAAGAACTACAAAGTTTTTAAAAAAACTGATTTTTAAATCCTCACCAACCTTTTGAGCGAATAACTGACAGATGATCTATTCTAAGTTAAAATAATTAAAGAAAAATAATATTCAAAAGAATAAATAACAAATTGGGGTTCAGCAGCTACTTGGCATTAAACGGGGCAATTAATTTGTATTGAGCCCATAGATAAAGCACTCATATCACATCGTATCATCACGAGTGGGCAAAAATTGTTTTGCTCCTCTGTGTATACCTCAAAAGTAAAAGTAACAAGCAATGATAAAAAAAATAATATACCTCAGTTAAATGTGTGTGACCCAGTGATTCTAATAAAAAAGTAAATTATAAGACTAATGGTGCAAGATCTGAAGACATTAATAGATGAACAATTTTATGTTTACGCAGTTTCAATAATTTGCGCATTTAACATTAGAACACTAGTGAATAAATAAAGGGAGACACAAGCTAATGGCCAGATTATTGCTTCTAACACACAGACAGACGGACAGAAACACCTGGACAGACAGGTAGCTAATGTTATATATAAGGACTCCCAGGGACTTACTACAGCACACACTGGAGCACCCGGGGACACGGCAACCATATGTTTAAGCTTTGTCTCGTCCTACAAAACTGAGTCTGCCCTTCACGTGATTTGTCAAAGGGCTGCGCGCAGTGACAGGTACAGGGTACAGGAAGACCTGCGGTACTGAAACACACCACAACTAAAGGAGAGAGGTGGATAGAGGGAGAGCAGCTGGGGGTGGAGGGAGGGAGGTTTGTACTGGTGGGAACTTCAAGACGCATGGAACATAACGAGACTAAATCTGAGGGCTTTGGTGTGTGAGGCACCAAAAGTGGTTAAAAGTGTGTCCGGGAAGGTAAATTGTGTATTTGAGGAGGAGAAAAGGAAAGAAAGGAATAAAGGAAACAGTACAAGCATCCGGGACACAGCTGGGAGAGAGAGTTTTGAGATGAGATGAGATGAGATGAGATGAGATGAGATGAGATGAGATGAGATGAGATGAGATGAGATGAGATGAGATGAGATGAGATGAGATGAGATGAGATGAGATGAGATGAGATGAGATGAGATGAGATGAGATGAGATGAGATGAGATGAGATGAGATGAGATGAGATGAGATGAGATGAGAGGAGATGAGAGGAGAGGAGAGGAGATGAGATGAGATGAGATGAGATGAGATGAGGAAGGAGGTATAGGTTAAGAAGCAGATCGCCTCTGGGCGCCTTTACCTCCCATTTTCCCAACTCTGCTTTCTCCCTCCATCCTCTGTTCTCTTGTCCGTCGTTCAGCCCAACCCCCCCGCCCACCCCCCTCCACCTCCACTCTCTCCCTCTCTTCTCCTGTGTCCTTCTGTGCAGGGGGTTGAGCCACTGAACAGATTATAGCATAATTAAGGCGCTAAAGTAGCACATTATCCACCTGGTGGCTTATCCGGGGTGGTTAGCACCGTGGCTAGGCTAATCAGTCGCCGTGCGTGTGCATGTGCATGCCTAAGTGCACACATGCATGTGTGTGTGTGCGTGTTTGTGAATTTATGAGTGTGTGTATATCAGTGTAGAACCAGCGACACCGGGCCCCATCTCACCTGATTAAGGCCTCTTATATGTGAGTGTTAAAAGAATTAGGTGTGGACAGTAAAGTAATTCATCATGTTTAAAGGCTAGAAATTCAATCAGGGACTAGGAGGCAACCAAATGAGCGCACATACACAAACACAACTTGACTGGAGGGAAGTCACTTCTCTTTCTCTCTGTTCTGCCTGGTTTTTTGTCTCTATCCTCCCTCATTGTCCATTTCCCTTCCTTCACGCTGCGTCTTTCTTCCCACCTCCACTGTGAGGTTACGTAGAGGAATCAGCGCCCTTCTCTCTTTTTCTCTCTCCTGTCCTCTAAGTCACTAAATTGAAAATAATTGTGCAGACAGACCCCCAGAATGCAATCAAAGAGCATGACAATGTACTTGGAAGAGAAGCTGGTATTATTAGGTTGGGGAGAGTACTAAGTGTATAGTGAAATACCTCAGAGAGTCATTTTATACCTTCAGACTTTATTAAAGCTAATAGGTTTATATATACCTCCCCGAGGCTGGTCAATTCATTAGTTGTAACCGTTATGAACTATTACGCCCACAACAAAGTCAGAGCGTTGAGGCAGAGATCGGATGAGAGAAGAGTGCATGCCTGTTATATATACATATCGTGTGTGCTTGCATGCTTGTGTGTGTGTAAAAAAAAACACACACAAATTCTTAATAACAGTATAGCATATGAAGTAACAATTCAATTAAAAGGTACCCACAACAGTATAATTAAGATAATTAATAACATTAACGTAATATAGAAATAATTATTTTCATAAATATGCTACAAACCTCACGAGTCATGAATTGTCTAATTATTTTAAGGATTTAATATCTGTTTATTCATGAATCTTAATTTTGGACTTTTCTGGTCTTCCAATACTTTGTTCATAGCAATGAAAACTGATAAGGAATCATCAACCTGACAAGTTTTTAACATGCTAATTGCATAAATTCTACTACAGCTAAAAATTATAATAAACAGGATAGTACTGGTCTGAGTATTAATATTATTAATAAATAGAACACATTTGACAGCAAACTGGTTCAATTAATAAGACTGAATTAGTAATAAACATTTATTTTTATATTGCAACCAAATGAAAAGCTTAAGATTATATTGTCTGAAGTAAAGAAAGAAAATACACATGTAATGATAGCTGCCTATGAAAGGCCTTGTAGTTTCCCACAAGCAACGATGAACAAAGAATCTAATCAGAAAAGTTGAAAGAAAAAGAGAGCAGACTGGCAACATTCGGGTGTCTTTGTCAAGGGCGCCGTCTTTATCTCCATTCTCTGCTGAGTGGGACATGCACAACAGTAAAATGAGTGTCAGTGGCATGCGAGTGCACGCGAGCTTGTGAGTGCGTGTGCGTGTGCATGAGAGAGAGAGAGTGAGTGTGTCCTTATATGTGAGAGACACCTTGAGGGTAAATAAAGATGATTATGGTCGAGTAAAAACCAGTTTGAACTATAAACAAGATTGAGGAATTAAAAATTCTAACTATATTTTTGTTGACATGAAGTAATTAATTGGAAAATTTAAAAAAGATTATAAAATGAAGAATTGTATTAATGTAAAAATTAAAACTCAAAATTTGAATTCACTGACACGAAGACCATTTTGACGCCTCACTGTCACACTCAATTTTTCATTGGACAACGACAAAACCATATGCAGAATTATATCTGAATGACCCTGTGTTTGTGTTTTACATTTTACAAAATGTCCCAAAAATATATTTAAAAATGTTTAAACATTGTCCTTGAACAAAACACGAGACAGTCACTGGTTCCCACGGGTGTCATTTTATGGCTAGCCTTTCCCTCTGACCTCCCTGTAGGCAGCTAATGAAATAAGTTTCTTTATAGCACTGAGAGGTTAAAACAGAAAAATTTCCCAACACCTTCTAATGTTTGTTTACGTCGGTTGTGTGTTGTTTCAATGGACACAGGGTTAGAAGCATTGTGAGCTACAATGAGTCTGACAGATTAACAATACTGCAAATAAAGACTGATATGGTTTTCCATACTTATAAAAACAAAAGATATTGGCCCTTGTAAGCAAATTATTTTGAATTCTTCTAATCACTCACTTTCTAAGCAGATGGAGAGGAAAGCGAGTTTGCTGCATCTCTCCAACCCTTCTTGCCTCTCCATCTCCATCTTAACTGGAACACTACTAAGAATAAATCTCTGCAAGTTAAAATGATAAAAAGCACTGACACAGAAAGGCTGAGTCATTTTCAAGGGCACCCTTTTTACATTCAGGGGAGGACATATGTGATCGTCTACATTTCTATTCACAGGTGAATTATTACAGTACTGTCGGTAAAAATCCACATGGTCCAAGACTGTTCTGCAACTTCTCATCAATGAGTATGGACTGAATACCTGATGTCCATAGTTTCTGCATGTGTAGCCTACGTTTTATTCAAACCAAATGGTGGAGGATTTTTTTTAAAAGTCAGTTTGATTGAGCTGCAGCCCAGCGTTTGAATATTTTTCATACAGACTGTGCATGGATTATTAGCCAGACTTTTAATCATGTGATTTAAATGAGATTTAATAGACAGCGTCAGCTAAAATATATATACCAGACATAAATGTTTACAATGTAGCAGAAAAATATTTAAGATTTAAGAAGAATAATTTAGATTATTTATTCATTAGAAATTTATTGAAGTTAGTGGCCATGGAATAAAATCAGTTAGACTATAGAAATAGGTTGATATATACTTTTTTTTTATATGCATGGCATTTTGGGTGTGCAACCATGCTTCTGCAACATGCAGCTCCTCGCAGGGCTGCACGTGTTATTTGCTCACATCCATAAATGTATTTTTAGTCTGGAGTCCCAGTTAAATGAATGTCGTCAGCCACTAACAAAAGAATAAACAGATCTTACTCTGAAACATTGGGGATTCAGTGATTTGTGAATTATGTGTAATTGTGTTAAACACTGAACAATGCATTTCATGTGGCTCAGAATGAAAAAGAACTGAATCACTTTTTGTTTTTATCACAAGCGAGGCCCAGCTTTCTTTTTTTTTCTACAACTGCAGTGTAATTACAACCTAATTACACAAAACAAAATGTGACACAGCTGCTTGCAACCACCAGGCCGATTATTCACCTGACCTTGACTGAAATTACTGATCACACTGTTAGATGTGGCGACACTGTGAGACAAATACATCACCCGTCACATGTTTCTCTCATATTACTAGTTACTCCAGATTCACCATTTTTAAATATTATATTTCTGTCTAATTACGCGATAATTACAGAGTGGACACAGTGATTAACTGATGCCAAAAGTGCCATGATGATAACAAATAACATTTGCTAAATTATTGTTAATAATGGTGTTATTAAACTTATAAATAAGATCTAAATTGTCTTTCTTCCTGTATGTGTCGGCCTGTTTAGTGTGAGGTGTAAACTCGCTACAGTGTTACGTATCCCCCTCCGTGCTCTTGCACATACTTAACGGGATTAGCAGCAAAACAATAGCTCTCTAAAAATAACACGAGCCACAGAAGTTAGCAGACCAAGCACTTTGGTTGAATCTGTGAATTATGTGAGAGGTTGCACTCATGAGAAGGGAAGTGTCATCCGGGCCCTGCCTGTCTCCATGATCTACTGCGCTCTTTTTTGTTGGTAACTTCACTTTATGCGCGGTTGTTCTGGAGCTATTCTGGTGCTCAATGTGCTGGATGACTCTGTCTGCCTGCTCAAAGACAAAGAAGGACGGTCATTAGACTATTCTGTAGCATCAGGTACTGTACCAGACCCCCCCCACACACACACACACACACACACACACTCTTCCTCTCTCTCCCTATCTCTCCACTTATTCTGTGCTATGGTCCACATTCCGTCAAAGTCCAGTGCCATTTCCTGGTATAGAGCGCCATCTACAGGCCCCACCTCAGCTGCAAGTTAATTCTCTAACGCTTAAGATTTGCTGGTGTCAGAGGAGAAAAATATTTTTAGGCTCACTCTGCAGTAGGTGCATATCAAGTGATGATGTGTGTTGATAAGTGCCGCCACACAGACATACACACATACAAAATCTAAATGAATAAATTCCAATACAAACGAAGAGGACGTCATAATAATGTATGCAGTATGGTGTATAATGTACGTGTGTGTACTGGAAAAAGAGAGTGTATCATGTATGTGTGGCTAAATTCATGGTCACTGGCATTTGTGCGACTACTTTTGTCATTTGTTTGGCTAACATATGCAGTGGTTATATTTGTTAAGGAGATGAATGACTATGTGCATTCCATTCCTCATTTCCAGTGTGTGTGTGTGTGTGTGTGTGTGTGTGTGTGTTCCAGCATTCTCAAAGTCATTGTTTCCCTGGAGAGAGGTCAGTGTTCTGGTCAAAGCATTGTGCTGTCGCGTTCACCTTCCCCTGACCAGAGGGAGGAAGGGAGGGAGACCTACCCACTTGTACCTGTAATGTAGGGAAATTAAAATACCACTGTGATCTTTGACTGTTTCTACTGTAATTCTGTTATACTTAAGTACTCAGGGGTCTGGACAGCAAAGTGAAAATGCATTATTTGCACATACAGGTGGATATAAAAAAAATAAGTCTGGACAAAATAAATAAACGCTTATTAAAATTTGTTTATGATCATTAATGCAAAACTTTTGAAAACTTTTAATAGAGACAATTTCCTAGCTATGAATATGAATATATTATACAGTATATATACATATATAGGTGTATGTATTTCTGGCAGGCCTGCTGGTTGGGTCATAGGCTCACATCCACCACACACACACACACACACACACACACACACGCACACACACACACACACACACACACCTTATTAAACAGTCTGTCATGGGGGTTGAGTGTATCACTTCTCTCTCCATTTGCTCACTGCCCCTAGAACAATTTCAATTTTAATAGCTTTTACTATGTATCTGAAGCACTGGAGACACAGAAAAAAGAGCGACACACACACACGTGCGCGCACACACACACACACACACACACACACACTCAGAGTGAGGCTGAGAACCAGTCCCCCATGTTGAAAATAGAGCCATCAAAAATGAAGGCCAGCCCAGTACAGCCTACAGACAGACAGACAGATCCCGGGAGCATCTTGTAATTATCCCTGTGGACGAGTTGCCTCTAGCTGGGCTCAGTAACCCACCTCAACCCCCCACCCCCCACCCCTCAACCCCCCTTCTATCATCCTTCCATCCTGCCGCTAACCCCTCTGCTGCTAATTTCATCCCAGGGATTAGCTCCCACGTGCTTGTCTATCTCGTAATATTTCTGGGGGGTGAAATGTTGAAATATCGCTTTTTTTCTAATAGGACTAACAGGGCTGGGCCAGGCCATGCTTTATGCCTCGCTCCATCCCTCCATCCCTCCCTCCCTCCCTGCTGCTGTTCAGAGAAGGGGAAAGAGGGTTAAAAATGAGATGAGATGAGAGAGAGAGAGAGAGAGAGAAAGAGAGAGAGAGAACCCCGGGAAGTGCCGCTGCCGCAACGCAAGCTCTGCTGGGAAGTGACCGCAGAGAAGGAGTGAAGGTGAAAAAGAAAGCGGTGCATGGCGGCACAGTGCTCTGGTAGTACCTGCAGGGCAATGCAAGCTGTTTTCTTTATGCATAAAAGAGATGGTGGGGGGGTTTGGGGGCCAAGACAGAAGTGCCACGCGCAGCATATCCACCATCCAGTCTTTTGTCTAACTATGTGTCTGATGTCAATGCTTCCCTGTCTGTCTCTCTGTCTGACTCCTGTCACAGCCTGTCTTCTGTGTGACACATAAACTGCCAGTATACGAGCACGGATTGTCTGATATTTACTGGAGCCCATAAATGCAACATCCAGAACACAGAAAAAAAGTGTTTTTCTTTTTCTGCTTTTCATTTAGTTTTTTTCACTGTGATACTTCTGCTGTGTATGAACAATACAGTGGAAAGATGAGGATCATAATCATGAAAATGCTAAATTATCCACATCTAACTGCTCATTCACACCACAGAGGTCACTGTGTGGACTAATGCTCTTCTTGGATTGGACTAGCTCACAAAGAAAAAACAAAATGACAAATGCATTTGCAGTTAATTTAGATCCAGTCACGAAAACTAAAGATTAGTTCTTAAGTAATAAAATGTTTCATGTATATATTTGTTTTGTATTTCACTGGTCCACCTATCTCCCTGTGTTAGTATGTGTGTGTGTGTGCGCGCGTGTGTGTGTGTGTGTCTGTCTGTCTGTCTGTCTGTCTGTCTGTCCAAACGTGTACAATATCAACGTGTATCTGTCCATCTGTGTGCATCTGCTGCCATCTTTGTCTGTTCGTACACCTAAATGACCTATAGCCCTCTGTCTCTCACACACTCCTCTCCATCACTCCAGCCTCTCATTACAGCTGCAGAACCCCAGCCTGTCACATAATTAAAGGCAAAGTTATAAATGACCAGCAGGCCAAAAGCCATATTTCACAGGTGGCCACATATTTATTTATAATTTTTCACCTTTAAATGTGTTTCTTATGCAAATGAGAGCCAGGACACTTTTCAATTAACTTTGGGGGCCAGGCCCACTAAGTCCCACAGAAGCTTGTTATTGAAAATAGAGTATTTTCGTTATCAGGCATAAATTATTTCTGTGTGGAAGAAATAGAAAGATGTAGTGAATCGGCCTGTGCACTGAGCCATTAGTGGTGGATGGTGTGGTCTTAGTGGTGATTGTTATACTATGTGATGCATTTCTTCCATATGGTGCTTCCCTTCCAGGCTGTCACTCATGCACATGCACACATTGTGCATGTACACACAGCCACACTTGGCCTCAGACTGCAGGGCAGTTTAACGGTGTACGTATGCTTCTTTTATTGTGACACACTGAGAGCGCCCCCCTCTGCCTCATTGTCTCCTTAACTGACCCGCTGAGGGAAAACAGAGGAGCCACTCTGCTGTGCCACCACAGCGAGAAAGGGCGACAGCCAGAGAAGGAGATGAAACAGAAGCGGTGCTCTTCTGTCAGAGTTACAGTAGGAGGATGGAAAGTTAAGAAGAGAGAAAGCCAGTGAAAAGAGCCAACGAGAGGGAAGCCGAGGGAAGCTCATGCGTTCTCATCACTTGCCCCTCACAGTTAGAGACGTCTGAGACACGCGTTGAGGTGCTGCTGTGCGCAAGTGTGTTAGATTAGTTACGTTTTTGGTGCGCCACACATTAAGGTGTGCGTGTGTGCAGCTGTGCCCTCTCCCTGGTGCGTAAAAAAACCTCCATTAATTGAATTCCACCTAATTTCCCTTCAGCCTCGCCTTGCAGAGCGAGACGCCTGCCTGCCAGCCGCGCAACGCCACACTTCAGGTATGGTGGATAATGGAGGATGACATTTCTGTCCCACCATGCCTCGGGGCAGCATGTGATACATGGCTTCCTCTCTGAAGGTTAAACTCAGCTAACCTGCCTTTGGCGTTTCATTGCCCACTTGTTAAATACTCTTTTGGTAATAAAATGATTAAAAATTTTATTGCGTCTCTCAAATGAGGCTTCTTTTCAAAGGGGTTTAATGACTTTGGAGATGGATGTGTGCGCGCGCGCGCGTGTGTGTGTGTCCAGAAAAGTGCATCTCCAGTTAGGCACGACTAGTGTGTAAAATCTAATGAGAGTGATATGCGTTGCAGCGAAACCACCATTATTCTCAGCCAAACGACCTGCGCCGTCATTATGTGTAAAGTAGCAATAGCTTCTCCCTCTGCCGGGGCACATTCAAACAGACATGTTTTACATACAGCTCAGTCTGTGTCTTGAAGCGAAGTGAAGTATTTATACTAAAATGAATGGGCCTGACTATTTTTACATCACAAGTTAAGCACCGTGGCTATAGCAACGGGACATAAAATATTATATTCAACCCATTAACAGGAACTACAAGCCTTGTCGAGGCCAATATGGCTCCACAGCGACTTAGCAAATCATCATATGCAGTGTCATTTGGGCTGTAAAATTAGCAATAAAGGGACTTGAGAAACAGATCTCAAAAACCCAATAAACCAGATTCTTATGGTCCGAGTCAAGAAACAGATATGGGCCACAGGGACTTGTTTTAATGCCATTCAAACTTTGTGAAAAATGTGTAATTGAACACACACATTCAGCAATATTATGGTATGGTATGGCACATTTTATGGAGTTCAGAGATATTTTAGGAAGTAGAGATCCTGAGTTGTCTATATGACTATGCCTTTGTTCACTTGACAGAAGCTTGGAAAAATAAACAACAGTTTAACACTGCAGTCTGTAAATCCAAACTCCTGCACCCAATGTGTCTCACATCATGGTACAATACTCATACTACACACAGTACATCTACTGTGAACTGCAACATTTTCACTTTCACCTGGCAAACATATTGTTTTTGTTAAGGAATTTCCCAGATTAGCCAAGCACTATTTTGGGTCTTTGTGGTCTGTCAGATTTGTTGGGACCACTGCACCCTCCCTCTCTCCCTCCCTCTCCCTCGCTGTCTCACACACACGCACACACACTTAATAAATGGCTGGGTCCCCCTCCCTCGGGCCAGAGGAGTCTGTGCTGGCCTGTTCATCTGATATATCATGGCAGCCCGCTCAGCTCTGCTCCACTGGACCCTGTCCAACACCTGTTCTCCCATCAGGGGATGTTGTGTTGGCGTGGCACGGCTACGCCACTCTACAGATTGGCACTGCCCAGTTCGGGCAGCGTAAAGGATGAAGTATGAGATTCCCAGTGACAAAATGTAAGCTGTAATTAGAGGGGAGGACCAATGTGGAAAACTATTTATAAAAGCCTTTGTAATAAATTTGTATTTTATCATTTTGATATCTTAAAGGCCTTAATCTCCAATAAATCAAAGTAATTCATCATGAATGAAATGATATTAGTATTTTAGCAGATGGATGAACCATTTCAGCTGCCATTGGATCTGATTTAGCTGTGAGCATCTAATTTGGCGTTCACTTCAGCTCATCTGTTATCATTCAAATTATAAATGACTATTTCAAACGTTCAAGAATCAAAACACAGATTCTGGTTGCTTGCCATAGCAAACTGAAACTTGTGAGGATAATGATGTTTTAACTGACACTTTGGACAAAAGTTTGACTCCCTTCCCTCTCTCATTAGAGTCATCTAAACAAAGTCATCTAAACATTTCTCATTACTGTCTGCACTGACTGTGGGAGGTGATAAATGCAGGTATAGGATGTGTTCCACATGTGACACAACTTGCAAAATGTCATATCTGAGATGTAAAGCATAAATATCGACTGTGTTTTAAGTGCACACCAGTCTCCAGCAGGGGTGGGCAAACTTTTCTTTTAAAAACATATCACTGAGCCAGACCAATATTAAATGAGGTGAAAAAATAGCGAGTGTCAATCATGAAACGTATGTGAAATCTATTTCCAACTTTTTAATACATTCATAAATAAATAAAAACAACTCACCATTGATGGATTTCATTGGCACAGAGTTGTCGGTCTGCCTCTTCAGCCAGTGTCATAAACTCTGGAGACATTTTGTTTGGTCTACGTGGCCTGTTGTGTTTATGTTCATCACACATAAGTATAGTCCAATGACAGCAACATCTTCTGTCTGTGGCAGCTGTGGGATGTTTGATGACTCTGTCGCAGTCATTGAGTTGAAATTGTCCTTTAGGACAGAGTCAGACTGGAGATCAATCAGCTCCAGTTATAATTCCTGTGCTTCATGGTCCAATGACAAGGGACAAGGCTTCTCAAACTTTTCAAAATAAGAGACTCGACGACAGAACTGTCCATCAGCTCATCCAGTAGTTGACTGTGTTGCTCTGTTTGTTATTTGTTTACATAACAACGTCAATTTAGCCTTGAATGTTTTCACTTTTGAATACGTTTCTTTAGCTTGTAACTTCCGGTTCATCTCATTCACGTGCGCTTACATGTCCACAGTCAAACCACACGTGACAGCGTCTTTCAGCTCTTTACAATCACCAGCTTCCGCCATTAACACCAAACACGAGCCAGTTTTACCTCTGAGCTCCGACACTCACTCGTCCACACACTTTCCCCAACATCTCACAGTCTCACACTGTTTGTATGTGGACAACTCGACACGCGCTGTCGGACCTGCGCTCTTCCTGTCCATCATCACGTCCACTGAACAAGAGTGACCTGACTACACCCTGTTTATATATATATCTATGACTACACCAACCGGTGTAGTTGCGATGCGCCATCTAGTGGTACTAATTAAGTATCGCCAAAAAAAACAGTGAAATAAACACTGCAAATTTAAATAAATTGTAGGCTTGTTGCTTATGTTTATGTTTATGTAACAATTCAGCGCCCTCTGGTCTATAGTGATGTAGATCTAGATACAATTAAAACAAATGATCATCAATAGATTTCTATACTTGAGATGAAAAACTTTGCTTCTAGGACAAAAAACGACCCATTCATAGTCGCCTGTCTGGCAGTTGGTCTATTATGGGCTCAGTGACATTTAACACAAGGGGGAGAGGAGGTTCCCTCTTCTGTCCCATCAGCGTGACTGATTGCCTGTGAGGGAGGGCTGGTGCTGAGTGAGAAATGAACATTTGTACTGCTTTATAGGTGGGATCTTGCTGCTCCGTGCCAGAGGGATTGTCAGGTCCATAATTCTGCCCATGTTTGAGGAGACAAAGAAAGAGGGGTCACCAAAGAACAGACTTCTTTCTTCATCCCAGTTGGATCAGACTGTATTCCATATTTATTCCATATTTATTGTTCCTTGCTGCAGTCACCCTGCAAGAGACTTTCCTGGTTGAGCTCCACAGCTACTGTTCTGTAGATGATCATAGGAATTGTGCAATGTGGTCTCACTGTGTTATGTTATGTTAAATCTCTTGATTTGATTTGTATTTTACACCTGTTAATTTTAACAGTATTAGTCATCACATATGTCATTAACCAACATAATGTATGACGAGATGCTGTATTGTCTGGGGGGTGGTCTGCACTCATAGAGATTTAAAACACCTGGTGAAGGCCTATCCCTGTATTTCCTGATGAAGTCCCAGCTCACCATGATTTCCTCTCCTCTCTGCTTCTACACTGCAAGTTACATTTTAATCCAGCAGAGGGCGACATATATTTATAAATGACAATTGGCTATAAAAATGCGCTGTGATGTGATATGTGCCAAACAATTTTTTGTTTGTTGTGGCAAAATAAAATCAAAATAGATCAAAACTAGACCTGGCTACTAAATATGTCTCTAAAATAAAAATAAAATGAGTAACTTATCGTAAAAAGAATCTTTAGCAGAACAAGACATGACATTTTCACACTTAACAATGTTTGCTATGTTTGGAAATATGACACCTTTCCCGTTGCCCCTTTACCGACCACACTCTCACATTTATTATGCTAAACAAGATGTTGAAACAGTAACTGTTCGGGAAGGCTGACAGAGAAGAGGCCAACTTCCAGGTCCCTGGACTGTGTCATGTGTACTGATCTGGTACTGATCTGGTAAGTTTTCAAGTAAATAACTGCACTGTTTTCAGCTTCCTGTTTCCTGGGAAATAGTGCATCACCAAGGCAACTACTTATTTTGAAGTTTCACTGTGGAGCATCACCAGGGTTTTGGGACTGTTCTGACCTTATCTGAGATGTATCCGTCTGCAAATTGTTTTCTTCTTCTTTATTTGATGGCAGCTTGCAGACAATCTATCTATAGGTGTGTCACTGCCAGTGCACACAACAAATCACATTACATCACTTTACACTGGATTACAGCATATCACATCACATTGCATATTATCAGAATTAGTATCACAATGGTCTATATTGCCAAGTAAGTTTACACATACAAGGGATTTGACTTGCTATGCTGGTGCCAAGAACAATAATGATTTTTTTTTTAACTAAGTAAGAGTAAACATGTGAACAACAATGATATACATCATATAACGTTACATTTCAACACAGACATTAATGTACAATACATGTTTTAGAGACTATGGTAAAAACGTGGTACATTTTAGAGGAGTCAACCCCCGCTCGGAACGTACCATTGTTGTGGAGGGGCGGGGGGAGGGGGAAAGGAGGGGAGGGGGGCTCTTCCCGCTGAGGATCACAGATGATGACACGCGCGACACTCAGTTCCTGCTCAGGTCTCGCGCCGGAGACATGTTGACAGCACGCTGGATCAGCCTGCAGGTTTTATATGCAGAATAGTCAGCGAGCGGATCGTAGAGGTGAGTGTTTTCAGCTGCTGTTGTTTACATGTTGTCTTCACGGTGGTGTGTGCTGCAGGTAGAGCACGTTACCTTCTGACGCTTTAAGATGAAGATGAAGACGAAGATGATGATGGTGAGGATGAGGATGAGGATGAGGAGCTGTTGCTGATGCAGCTGGGAAGTAAACACTGCTTAGAAAGTGCTGTTGGAGCTTCTAGTTTATTTTCACACTTTGTTTGCGTCTATCTTCATAGTTTAGCGATTTAAAATTAAAATTTGTTTTGGAGTAAATGTGGAGTTTTAACTGTGTCAGTTATGTCACTTTTCAAGTCACAATAGAGGAATCCTCAATGGCATGCATTCTATGCACTCATCTGTTATTTTTGTGAAATAATAATTCCAGTCCCGAATTAATAATCAAAATGCACGTAAAAGTTATCCAACTGTATTAATTTCAGTGGGTCAGTTTTGGTTGTAACTAATAACTTTGTGCAGAAAACAAACATACAGCTCCTTCAACTGCATAACAAACATTGTTATTTTTTTAAAACATTTAGTCTGCTGTGTGAAGTTTTTTTTTGTTTGTCTTTTTTTCTAAGGAGATTAATTGTTGTCTTGGAAACCAGTAATATATTAGTTGTTTTTTGCATTTTTCGATTTGGTCTTATAATATTGTTTTATAAATATAGAATGATTAAATTAGATAAAGCAGTGTTTTGTGATTAAAAACTTGACAAGACATAGTGAAGGACTATAGAGTTGCTGCAGCGTGTGTGCGTGTGTGTGTGTGCGGTACGTGCAGGTCTCTGTACTTTTCTGCTGACTCCTGCTGCTGCTCATAGCATTTGATGCTGAGTCTTTCTTTTAATTCGATTACACTTACGCAAACTCAGCCTGCTAGAACTCATGTTGATGGGGATCTTTCAGCTTGTCATCCTCACTCGTAGCTAAAATGTTGAAAACCTTGACTAGTCTCCAGTTTCAGTCAGGTCTGTAGACAACACAAGTTCCTCAGGAGTCACCGAAACAGAAAGAGAAGAAGAAAAATAATCCACTCAAGGACGAGGGAGAAAGATAGCAAAGCTGAGCAGATGTAAAATATTCTGTTTGTTTCTTTATTTTAACTAAAGCAGGTTGTGTACTGCATAGTATGTAGACCCACACTGGCAGCGTTCTGTTGACAGCTGACAATATTTTCCATATGTTGTTATAATATGCTGAACACGCAGACATTGTAAAGGCATGTTTATAAAGACAGGGCCGTATGTGAAGGCAAAGCATTATTTGCCAGTTTCATGGTATCAGTGTTGGAAATTCTGGATTGTGGCAGAGGTGACTGTTTTTAGCTGAGTGGCTCCGTTGAGTGTGAGGGTGAATGTGTGGATGTCTGAGGGGCTACTGGAGCAGTTGGCCAGTTGGCTGGTTGGCCATCCACCCAGTGTCTGCTGAGCAAACTGTGAATGAGAGCATTTGCTGTGGGTCACTGGTCAGTGATGAGACCATCAGATGGGCCCACACTGTGTGTGTATGTGTGTGTGTGTCTATGTACAACTAACGTCCCTTTGCTGTGTGTTGCTGTGGGTCAGTGCTCCCACAGCATCTGCATAGTTGGAGGGTTTTGTTTTCCTCTTTTGACTCTACTGTTCAGGGCTGAAGAAGATGATGCACCACTGAGCAGCTGACACTGCTCGACATTCCTCTGACTTCTCTCCACCTCTTTCTTTCTCTTACACAGACAAACACACACACACACACACACACACACACACACACTTGCAGGCAGATTGTCAGTCATATTTTTATGCATGCACTCAATTAAATGTGCAGGGGTGTGTTTATCTCTCTCTCTCTTTCTCTATGTGTGTGTGTGTGTGTGTGTGTGTGTGTGCATACGTGTGTAACATGAGCTGCTATTAAAGGTGCCAGAGTGGAGGTTGGAAACCCTGCAAAACCCTGTTTGTCACACTGGACTGAAAAGAGAGAAAGAATAGAATGATGCTGCATTTGTGTGTGCGTGTGTGTGTGTGTGTGTGGCTGGTATGTGATCCTGGCCGACAGAGAAAAAGCCTGGGGTTCTTATCTGACCTCTTCCAGGATGACCTTTCACCCCTCAAGACAAGCCCTTTGTGTCCACTGAGCTGGAGCCCATGGGAGAGCGTGTGTGGAAGGTGCTTTCGCATGTGTGTGCATCTGCATATTTTGTGTGTGTGTGCGTGCTTGTGTGTGTGTGCGTATATTAGAAGTTACGGCCACATCAAAGTCTTATTTAAACATTGTTATCTGAGTTCACCTTTGACCTTGTGGTCATGAGACATCCCTGAAATTTACACACCCATGTCCTTATAACAGTGAGCTTATATATGTGTTTGCATATGTTAGCGAAGAGCTGGGTAGGAGACAATGCACAGGACTGAAGTGTGTGAGCACATTGCCCACTGCATTATTTCATTATTCACTATTTCTATGCAGAATATCTTTGTAGCATGTCCACTGATTCATAGGGGTTAACAGTAAGCGTTGTAATTTGTTTTTGTCGACATTTATTTTGGAGTGTGGTACCTTGATAAATATAACGCATGAAAGTGACTTAATAAAATGTGTTTACTAAATTATTCTACTTCTCAATAACAGAATCTGTGAATCAGGCGCCATGTGTGAGGGATCCTAACTACAGGTTTGTGTGTGAGGTTGTGTGTTTGATGGTGGTGACGGTGGGAGGGGGATTCAAGGGGTCGTAAAGCACCACAATAGTGTCTCTCTCCCCAGGGTGAAAGAGAGACGGGGGGGGCGGGGGGTGGGGGTGATGGGATGGGTGGAGAATGGAATAAAGCTTCTTCTAAAGTTTTACTTGCTGCTTATTTCTTTCATCTCCTCTGTCTCTTTTTTTTATCTGCCATTAGGCTTTAGGGTTTTATAAAGTACTTATCTTCATACAAAACTATATCAGGATATTTACATTCTGACGTATGGAAATGGAAAGTCTCACTAACCAAGTGAATTTTATTTAACATTTTACAGTAACAGTTTTAATGCAGTGAACGTATGTAAAGTGTCGTCAGATTTCAAACTAGAGCACTTGTTTGTGTGTCAGTTTGTCAGACGCTTGTCAGGATTCAGTAGAAAGGTGCAATACATCTCTGCGCTTTCATCTCCTCCCAGTCTCCCTCCCCGTCTCCTCTTTCTCTGGCTGTAAAAAGATCAGGCTGCTCTTTGGTAGAAGGTGTGATTGCTTCCTGTCACTGCTGGCTGTGTTATGACAGGTCTTTTTTGTCCCCCACTTAACTGGCTTCCCACAAAGTGGTGCAAAGCATTAAATGTCTGCACCGCTTCTTTACATATGAAAGCATGGAGGGAGAAGGTGGCTGGTAAGGTGTGTGTGTGTCTTTGAGAGAGTGCATTTGTGTATTTCTTCACATGAATTGTAATAAAATAGATTAGTTGTTTTTTTTTAATGACCATTTACAGTGAGAACACTAACATATATTTTTTTTTATTTAGTTGTTGACAACCTGGTTCACATCGCTGCAGATGTCAGCCAAGTTAACCTACCGATGTGTTGTATATGCAGAATATTTGTGAGATTACAGTGTGATTTTGAAGGTGAAGTTGGTAAATGAAAATTAAGAAATCAGAAAAACACAGAGCCATGCAGAGAGCCGATTGTTGTTGTTGAAACTCCCTCCGTCAGGAAGCTGTAGGCTTGTGTTGTACAACACAAATAGCTTTAATGCGACAGGTTCCTCTTTTCATGAAGTTGACCTGCAGACTCTTCAGACTTGACAAAGGACGCTGACGCTTTCTCCTTCTCTGTTTGCTGTACACCTGAGAACACATCTTTTGTTCAGCGCAAAATTGTCTGCTCTCAAACCTTAGCCAGTGATTTGAGCACATCCATTAAGTTGTTATTTTTGTACAAGAAGTGATGGTTATTTATTTTGAGAATAAGATGCATTATGCTTTGCACACCTTAAAGGTCTCATCTGCAGAGGTCTCTTGCACAAAACATTTAAATAAATCATCATCAACATTACCATCTGTAATAAATAAACAGGAGCGGTATTTGGAGCAAAAAAGACGGTGGGCACGTTTAAAAAGCGCTGAAAATAAATGCTGTCTCTGTGGGGACTCTCATCAGTTTGAGAGCAGGCGAGGGAGCCGGAGCGGTGGAAAACTCGAGAGTGAGGGAGATGCAGAGAAAGTAAAAACAACAGTGGAGGAGGTACAGTCTAGGTCAGGGTGTCCTGACTCTGTCCGTAACGCTGAGTTTATGGCATGCTGTCTGGACAGATGCCATCTACTTGTAACCACTGTTTGTATTTGTGTGGGCTTGTGTGAAAAGATATGTATGTGTTTGTGTATGTGAACACATTGTGTGTGTGTTGCGTGTTTTCAGTGTGTCTGTTTGCACACATGTGTTTAGGCTAAAAACTCGGCTGCCGCTAACTATTATTATTATCAGTTCTCACTGTCAGAGGGTCGACTTTCAGTCTGTTTTGAATTTTAGAGCTTTTTACAATGTCAGGTTTTTTCTGCAGTTTTTACAGATATTGATGGGAAAGATACTTTGCACTGGAAATAGACTTTCAGTGTTCAGTATTTACAACATACTGAAGTATAGCCTATATAAGTATATACTGACCATAACCACTGTTGATAGAGCATCCTAACACAAACAAAAGGTGTTTGTTGCCGAGTTGTGATATGCAGCCACACAGACGACTACTTTTACACCGTGTCACATAGTTTGTATCTGATTGGACGAAGATGGATGTTTATGTTTCAGTGTCTGTATAAGGTATTTGGGTTTTTTTTGCAGGACACCAATGGGGAACTCCTATGCGGGCCAGCTGCGGACCACGCGCTTTGAGGAAGTTCTCCACAACTCCATCGAGGCGTCACTGAGGTCGAACACTGTAGTTCCCAGACCTGTCTTCTCACAACTGTACCTGGAGACAGAACCACTGGCACATGACGGTGGGTTCAATAAATGCACAGATACAACATGTGTAACAATATTCTGAAAATATCTCCACATACAATTCTGCCATCTGTCCCAGGTTGCATTTGAATAGACTTCAGAATAATAAAATATAAAAATTAAAAGCTGCACATTTTACTCTTTACATTTTTGCTTTTGTTTGTCTCCTGTACGCCATTAAAACTGCATGCTCTTTGTGTATGTTGTCAACAGGCCGCACAGAAAATGATGATGAGGATGATGAAGATGGCTCCGAATCAAACAGCCCCCCTATACCCTACCAGATGAAACCCCCACCTGAGGGATGCTGTACCACAGATGGTTTGTACGCATTTACATACAATGCAAATGCCCATAAGAAAAATCCAAGCCTCACATCCACAAAGACTTTTGTGCAAATACTACAGCTGTGTAGTGTAATTTGCATGTGGGGAGGCTTCACCTACTTTCTGCACGTGCCTTATATTTCATAGAGTGAATTTCATAGATATAGATGTGATGAATGTGGTTCTTTGTTCACTCCGCTGGATTTATAGTCACTATGTGTGCAAGGGTCAGTAGTTGTGTGAAATAGTCTCACATTTGCGTAAATGTCCTATACAAGCAGCTGCAGCTGTTTTAAAAATAGACTGTGGCTGGGGACAAATTATAATATACCCATGATATCTCATGACAACAGATGAAGGTTGAATGAGCAGCAGTAAAGTTTTCAGGTCAGCTGTCTCCATACCAACTCTTACTGCAAGGAGGCAAAGTAATTTCAAAGTTAATTTTAAAAATGGCCTTTTCTCCCCAAAGGCTTCTGTCAGGCGGGCAGGGACCTGCGTCTGTCCACGCTGGCTCCAGATTCCCTGGACGTTCCTCCCGGGTTCATGTTGGTTGGAATAAAGTCGCCCTCCCTCCCGGAGACCCTGCTGGTGTGTGCTGTGGACCGCCGTTTCCTGCCAGATGAACGGGGACGCAACGCACTGCTGGGTGAGAAATGAGGTCATCACAGGGATGTCACAGAAATCACTGCCGTTTATAGAAAATAGTAAACTGTTCAAAATGTTGTTCCTTTGGAGCTGGCAAGGAAACTGTCTGGAAATAATATTTTTTCTGTGGGCACCATCCAGGCTTCTCGGGGAACTGTATGGGCTGTGGAGAAAAAGGCTTCCGTTACTTCACGGAGTTCTCCAACCACATTAACCTGAAGCTCAGCACCCAGCCCAAGAAACAGAAGCACTTGAAGTACCACCTGTATCGAAACAACCAGGGTCTGCTGGTCAAAGGAGCGGCCATCTGCTGGAGGGGACATGGTGAGAGACAGACACCTGTTACCTGTATTTGGCAGATGATGAATGATGAATTTGGTTTTCAAGCAAACAAAGTTATGGATCAAGCGTCACATACTATTAGTGGGTATATGAAGGCTGGTTCACAAACATTAACCAGTGGCTTTGCAGTGTAGAGGAGAATGATAAATACCACTCCAGGACTAGACAGAAAAATAGCTATGTCATCTAGTACTGTTTTAAATGCTTCTGGAAAAGCAGAGTTGCTTGTTGTTATGTGAACTATGTGCAGAGTGTACAGGTCTGACCAGATGGATCGCCTTGAGGAGGGGTCAAAGGTGAGAATGCAGAGTGTAAACAGTGGCGACAGTCCCAGAGGGAACCTGTCAAATGAAAACGCTGAGGTTTAGTGTCTTTTAATATGAGACACTTAATCTGTAGATAGTGTCTCCTCGCTATTGTCTCCCTGAATTCTTTACACTGGTTAATGGGAGGTAGAAGCTAGTGAAGCTATTTTGTCCATTTATTGTATGGGGACGATTATGAATTCCATCCATTCCAGTCCTCCACTTCCCCATGTTTCTCTGCTGATCTCTGTTTCATCAGGGGTTACATCAGGGTCTAGCACCAGAGTCTGTCTACACACACACACACATACACACACACATACACACGCAAACAAACGCATATGCAACTCGGCCGTCACGGTAACCTCATTACTGCCAAGAAAAGTTTCCATCTTCTTGAATATAAATATACTTAGTTGGGTCAGTTTCAGATGGCAGGGTGAGACAGATTGGATCCATCGTTTCAGAAGGCCACATTAAATCTGATGAGCAGCCACCAATCCTGGCATCACACACACCTGGCAGCTACACAGGTAATGGAAAACACACATAAATGTAGACACACATCTGTGTCATACTCAAGAATGCCAAGAATGCTGCTGTTTTATTCACATGTACAAACCCCGCATTTTTTATGCTCTCAACATCTGGTAACAGCATTTCATTTATAGGTGATTATCAAAGCGATTTTAATTATTTTGGCAGTCAGAGAAATGAATGGTCTAAATGGGTTTTTGTGTCTCTCTCTGCATACAGTGGGATCACATGTGGAGCCGGCTGCTCTACCACACATAGCTGACCTTCCCCAGTCACTGACAAATGGCAGCCATGCTGTTCCCTCAATCACCCAGCCACCTTTAAATCAATCGGGGCCGGGGAGACCCTCTGTTACAGGTATTCATTTGCTCTCTGCAAAAGATCTGTATATGCAAGAGAGCTAATTGACGGAATTAGGTTTTATTAATGGAAATAGTAGAGTAAGCCAAATCTGTTTTTTTTAATATATTACAAAGTAGACCCGTTTATATCACCCTAGCAATAAATTAATTAACTTTTGAAAAAGATGTCAGTATTTTACTTGATAAGTTGAATATTCATTAGTTTCGTCCTTTATTTAGCTTCTTACAAGCAGCTTCCTATGTATATGTGTAAACTGGTCAGTTTCCTGTTGTCAGGCCCCTCCCCCTTTCTTCACATCTCTGAATGGGAGTCCATACCAACAGCAACCCAAACAGACTGTGTGTGTGCGTGTGTGCGTGTGTGTGTGTGTGTGGGTGTGTGTGTGTGTTACAGCATCCCTGCTATGCAGCCAGCCAGCTGCATTGTGTGCTGGGGGTTGTCCTTTGTTTTCCCTTCTTTCATTTGCCAACACTTGGGGCACTAAATGTCTCCCACCTTCTTTTCTCTCCTGTCTGTCTCTCTGTCCTCCTCCCTCCCTCTCCCACAGTCTCTCACCTCTATAAACCAGGGCTGTAAAATTCCCTGTCGGTCCCAGTCTTTTTTCCTGTTTTCTCACTGAATGAAAAGCTTCCTTCCTGTCAATGTTGTTTTTTTTTTTCATGGCTTCTTTAACAAGTGGGCTTTTTATGTGCGTCCCCACTACTGCATTACAACAGAGGGCTGAGAGGAGAAAGAGGAGACGGGTTAATATATGGCCAAAAAAACGCAGCTGCATTGATACTATCATGAAACATCATCATGAAAAATATCAGCTCCTCAGCAGTGATTTCAAAATATGATCATAATGTAAATTGGAAATGGGAGAAAAAATATTTTCAAAACAAGCTATTCATTTTATTAAAATAAGAAAAAAAAAACGTTTGACGATAATATACACTGTATTTCTTTATTATTATTTATTATTTTTTATTTAATCCTCCAGGGATGCACGCAAATGCTGGACCCCCAAAAAAGAGGCACAAAGGCTGGTCACCTGAGTCGTCTGCCAACAGTCAGCCAGAGAGCACTTTAAAAACGCTGCCGTCATCGTCGGCCTTGTCGACATTATCCGTGTCCTCGGCCAATGGGACCAAATCAGGTAAAAAAAAAAAAAAACAAGCAATAAATATAGATGTGCAGTCAGACAGGCCGCTGTCCGGGTCCGGACACAAAGAGGGAACCGACATATCATTGAGTTTTACAGACAGTTTTCCCAAGTCTCCCGGAAGTTTTAAGTCTATATTTTCTCATGAGTAAAATGGATGTGTTGCTTGGGTTTTGTGTGTTTTTCAAAGCTCTCGCTCTGTGCGTGGTGTTTGCAGAGTCTGCAGCGCTGCTGAGTTCACCGCCGTACTCCTCCACGCCACTCTCTCCCCCGGGGCTGTCTGTGACCGTGCCCGATCAGCTGCTACACACCTGCAGACTGCAGCCCGTCATCTTCAAAGGTGAGGTGACCACTGATGACATCCGCCTTCGTGCGTTTCAGACAAAGGGCTGAACCATGACGCGTAAACACGAGTACAGTGTCGACTTACCAGTGAGCCAGTGTTGTTTGCTTTGGTTTGCGGTGATCATTTTCTCCAGCAGGTGAACAGGTTAAGTTTTCAGTAGCTACACAGCAGATGGCCTCTCCTCATAGGTTAGAGGTCAGCCAACACCCAAGGCTTTTTCTCAGGCTCCCACACCCCCCCTCCACCCACTTTAACCCTTTGTGTCACTTGTCAACTCATCCACCTTCCCTCTGCGTCTTCAAGGCTTCAATCACTTCTTCCATCTTGTTTATGTAGTGAAAATCTTTTTCTCTTTTCCCTTTTCAACTTCCTGTCCATTGCCGTGTATGCTCTTTACCAACCGTTACCAACCATATTGTCATGTCTTCTCCCACTTTTGTCTTTGTTCCTCCCGTCACGTCTTCAATCAATCCCCGTCATTTGCCCTGTCTCTCTTGGGAATAGAAAGAGAATCAGAGCGGCACTTTCCCACCACTTGATCCTATACAACAGTTGGTGTCTGTGTGGGTCTGTTAGAACACAATTTCACAACGTTTTTTTTTTTTTTCCATTCAAACACTAGTTAGGCTTTTCCATCTATTGACCACGCGCACACAATGGGAACAGTTTTGGGGAACAGTTTTGCTCAAGGACACTTCAGCATGGTGAACGTAGCTACGAGGAGGTGACCTGCTGAGTGAATAGCCTGAAAGATTTTCCCCTGCATCCCTTTAGACTGCAACCAATCACAAACACTCTCCTCAGCTGCCATGGTATGATCCTCTGTTTTACCTTTTGCCTATCTCTCTGTGCTACAGGTCACGGCCCACTCCCTCAGCTGACCGGCAATGTCAGTGAGGTGCTGGTCAGTTCTCTGCTGCAGAGCTGTTACCTGAGCTCTCAGGCACTACCCAGAGTCTACCAGCACTATGGACCCTCACCCATTCAGCCACTGTCCACTGAGATGCAGATCCTACTCACAGTTTACTACCTTGTTCAGCTGGGTCAGTTTGAAATCCTATTTTTTTCAAAACAATGAAACAATGGCTGTGTTTTATGTGCCGTAATTATACACAGTGTGTACAGGACTGCAGCAGATAATAATAACTAACAGTCATAATGGGTTTTAACTAAATGTTAACATTTTCCTTGTCTCTTCCCAAGGCCCTGACCAAGTGCCCCTGATAGAGGACCTGGAGCAGATACTGATGAGGTCATGGAGGGAGTCGCACCTCAGTGAAATAAGACAGTACCAGCAGCCTCAAACACCAGCTACTCAAGGGAGACACTATGTCATAGAGGTGAGACAGGGCATCTACACTGCATGTTGGAGAGAATAAGATTAAATAAATCCGACATGCTCACCTTGTTTTATTCTGTCTCCAGAACCCCTCCGCCCTGCCAGGTCTCCCCCAGCACCTCTGTCTACCCCCCCAGAGCCAGCAGCCCCTGACCCCTAACCAGCTCCCCTGGCTTGCCCAGCTGGCTGCGTCCTCCTGTGGAGAGGCAGTGGTGGTGTTAGGGGAGCAGATCAGATCTCTGGCTCAAGGCCTTCAGCAAACGTTCAGCAGGTTGATGGAAGGACGCCTTGAAAACACCAGCTATGTGGTTATTATCGTCACCGTGCCCGGACAGGAAACACAGTCCTGTGTGGTAGCAACAGGTGGGAGTTGTGTGGGAGCGGCATAGATGTTGCACACTCTTGTGTTTATATCGATTTTATTCACTGTAATTTCATGCACGCTGCAGGAAAGCATCAATGTCGCGCTCTGGCGGAGAGCATGTTTTCTCCCAGTGAGGGCCTGAAAGAAATCAACCACCAGCTGACCACCGGTGTCGCCCAGGAACTCATTCACTTCTGCAATTCCCTTGGACAAGGTTTTACTGACCGACTGCCTTTTCATTTATGTGTTCATTTGTGTGTGCAGTGCAGTGTTCAGGGTGTTTCAGTGTGCTGGTTTGTATTCATCAGACGGGGACATGGATTCTCTTCTGGATGGTGCCACTGTGGACAGCAACGAGCCGTCTCCCCTGTTCAGCAGTCAGGAATCAGCCGAAGACAAAAGTCTCAAATGTAGCCTTGCTTCAAAAGAGTCACACAGTCCTAAAGAGACAGCCTCAAGTCCCAAAGACACCTGCTCAGGTAAGACACAGCCAGGTTGAAAATATGTCCTGACCTCAACGGAGTCCAAATTCCTTCTCGTTCAGTGCCTGGTTGCAGAGCAGTCGCACCGTTGTTGACACATTGTTGTGACTGACTGTGATATGACTTTCATGTCCGTGTAGAATACTCTGTGGAGTGGCGTGAGGTCCGTCCCATCCAGCTGGCTGTGGCCAGAAAGCTGCTGTCCCATGTTTGTGCCATAGCCGACTCCAGCACACAGAACCTGGATCTTGGCTCTTTTGACAGAGTCAGCTTCCTCATCCTGGTCCCGCCCTCTGAGGTCACATTTCAGCAGACTGTGCTCCACCTCCGGAGCTCCGGTCAGTCGCATCCACCTTGTTTGTCAGCATCTGAATGTATGAATTCACTTGTGCGTGCGTGTTAATAATGTTTGTGTCTGTGTCACTGTCTGCACATCTCAGGTGTCCTTCAGGACCTTGGCAGTTTGGACCAGGAGTGTGTGTCTGAACGCGAAGCTGAGCACTATGTCGTGAAGATGGACCAGAGCGCTCAGGCACGGATTGACTGCCTCGTTCAAGAAGCTCACAGTAACACCTACACACTCTACATCCTGGTCCATGACCACGCCCACTGGGACATTAGCAGGTAGAAAAATATAGTTGATTGATGTATGCCCTTGTTGACCGTTGTTAAACTCAATGCCAAGCAAAAACGGGGTTTTCCTTCATCTCTATGTCGATGTGTCTCTCTGCCTCTCAGTGCATCTTACAGCAGCTCAGACAGTGGTTTGGGTCTGGTGGACCAGCTGTTGAACTCCAGACGGGTCAGAGATGCTCCCAACATCCTCATTCTCCACGTCACCTCGTTCCCCTTCGCGCTCCAGACCCAGTGCACCCGCATCAGCCCCTACAATGAGATCCACTGGCCCTCTGCCTTCAGCAATGTAAGATCCCTCCCTGTGTGTGACACAAATAATTGATAGTGTGTTTTCACTGTGGCCATAACATTGTGCGTCTGCAGGACGTGGACCTGTACCACGAGAGGACGCGGTACTTTGGTGTGTCGGAGCTTTTGGAGTCGACTCGCTCAGGAAGCAGTCTGCCTGTGATGCGGCACGATTCCTCGTTTGAAAGTATGGCGTCCGCCCTGGAGGAAAGGTAGCTCACAAACACATACGCTCGAGCCACAGAAATGCCCCACACCCTACAAATAAGTCCAAATTATTTTCACGTTCAAGCCCTTAAAATCTCTACCGCTCTCCAGGTTCCCTAAGCTGCACAGTGCCGTGATCCGGACCACAGTCCTGATCCAGCACTACTGCATAGCTCTGATGGCTGCATCGGGCAGAGTCAGCGGCTCGCACAATCTGCATAAGCACACCTCTGTGGAGACCCTGGAGATTGTGCAGTCACTGCTCACTGCTTCCCAGCAATGTCCTGCCCGCCACGGCCACATGGTCCTGCTCCGGATTCCGTCACTGGCTCTGGCCACATGGGCCCATCGAAGGCTGTCCAGAGTGAGGAGACAGCTGGGTCTGGAGGAGAGCTTTGAGATCATTCTTGGAAATCCCAACCAACCTCTGAGTATTGGACAGACCTTCACAGATCAGATCAAGGTAAGGTGGGAGGGGAGTCCACTGTATCCTGAAATATAGGATAATGGGTCTCAGAGAGATGAAGATCTCAGTTTGCCGCTTACTTAACTCGCATTTCTGTGTGATGCAGACATGGCTGCAGATCCAGGATTCAGACTGGATTCCTCGGACCTATCTGGAGCTGGAGGCTCTTCCCTGTATCCTGATCCTGTCTGGAGCTGAGCCGCTGGGAGAATCACTGCCCAGGTACAGGTTCTGATGTGTCTGCACTGTCGCTTCAACACCAAGTTTTTTTTTACTTACAGCCACATAAGCTGTTATTAATGCCATTTGAATAACTTTTATCTACAGGTCATTGAAGTACTGTGACCTTCGGGTAATAAGCTGCTCGTACCTTCAGCGGACCACACTCGAGCAAGAGCTGGGTTTGGCTGCGTATCTGGTGAGGCAGGAGTCACGACCCCCACACAACCCCGGCCCAGGAAGTGACCTGCTGGAGAGCGATGCTGAAAAGCTCAGCAGCACAGACAACGAGGAGGAGGAGGGACAGGAGAATGGTGAGATGAGCTGAACGTGAGACGATTGTTGAGTTTTTCATACGAAATGTGAAATGTGTCATCAATTTGTTGTACTCTTTTAACTCTTCATATGCAGACGACTCCCCGCTGTCGTCCAGTCAGCAGCTTCAGTCAGGCCCAGACAGCGGAGCGTTAGATCCCTTCTCTGCCCAAAGCACCACCTCTCCCAGTGTGCAGAGAGGGACCGTGGACACCGTCCAGTCCCCCTCACAGTCACAGACTCAGTTTCAGTCCCTGACTTCTTCTCCATCTTTTTCCTACCCTCAACCGACACCACATCCCCAAACCCAGCCGCAAGTACAAAGTTATTCCCAGGCACAGCCCACCTCTCAGCTCCAGTCCCAACCTCAAATTCAGAGTCCAAATCAGCCTGGATCTCAAACAGTCTCCCAAACCTACACTCAAACTCTCCCCCAGCCCCAGACGCAAACACCCAACCCTCAGACTCAGCTGTCTCACCCCACCCAGTCACGTCGGCAACACTCCAAATCCACCTCCTCTGGCTCCCTCTCCCCCCGATCCTCGTCTCCTCACCTAAGCTGCTCCTGGGCAAGGGGGGTCAGCCGCCCGCCATCTGTGCTCCTCCCCCGTGCCCTGTACGACATCATCACAGCCAGCGACAGCAGCGGGCTGCCGCGCTGCACCTCATTCCTGCCACACATGTCGGTCGCGTGGGCGAGCAGCTTCAGGTAAGGCTGACATTTTAATACCTGTAAATACAGTGCTGTGTGGTTACAAGACTCAACACGGAATTTAGTTCATACTGTCGTTTGTGTGCAGGCCCTTGCTGAGTAAGATGATGACGTGCACAGAACAGTCACTGTATTACCGCCAGTGGACTGTCCCTCGCTCCTACCACATGGACAGCAGCAATCGCACAGAGGGACGAAGTGACAACTTCCACCCCCGCAGGCTGCTGCTCAGTGGACCCCCGCAGGTCTCTCTTTTGTTCCCTCAGAATAATCCTCCTTATGGGCCATGTTATACAATATAATTGCATTGTTTTTTTTTTCCCATTTTGTTGTTTCCACAGGTGGGTAAGACAGGGGCATACCTGCACTTTCTGGGTTTTCTGTCTCGGATGCTGATAAGGCTGATGGAGGTGGATATCTATGATGAAGAGGACATCAACTACAGTCAGTATACCTACACCGTTTCTCCCGAACACAACTAGCATTATATGAACCAGACTATATGCTTTTAAATTCAAGTGTGTCAAGTTTAAATGTGTTGTGCGTTCAGGTGCCCAGGCAGAGGGGGTACAGTACCATCCACCTAACGCTCCCTGGCCCAACCTCGACAAGATGAGGACGATGCCCTTTGACCACACTATCCATGACCCCAAATATGATGATATCAGTGCTGTGTATTGCCCTGGATACAGACCCAGTGTTGAGGGTAAGTCAAAAAACACATTCAACACCTTAGAAATACCTCAATATTGTGCTTTCATCCTTATCGGTCTTTTCCTCTGTCGCCTTTGACAAGGTAACTCTGTGCGTCAGGAGGATGTGTACCTACGCAGACGGACATCTCGGATCAAGCTGTCCAAATATGCAGCCTACAACACCTATCATCACTGTGAGCAGTGTCATCAGTACTTGGGCTTCAACCCCAGATACCAGGTCGGTATAACACATACCAGCAGGGTCTGATTAATGATTCTCAAACAGTTTTATAAACAACAGTCCTCTCTAATCACGATACAGATGTATGAGTCAACACTGCATGCCTTCACATTCACCCATCTGTTGCTTGGGGAAGAGATCCAGCTCTACTTCATCATCCCAAAGTCTAAAGAGCACTACTTCAGCTTCAGCCAACCGGGGGGGCAGCTGGAGAGCATGCGGTTGCCACTAACGTCTGATTGGGTGAGTCCATCACGGAAACATGAACCACTGAATCTGACCCAATTTCCATTATCAAAACATTTTCCTAAAGCTGATATCCACTTATTATTTATCAAGCTGTACAATAAACTGGTAGTGATGGTACTAACCACTTGTGAGTGTCCCCACGCAGTCTTCAGTGTCAGTGCTCCTGTTCGTTTTTATTTCAAAACACTGAGATCACTGGAAAGTTTTTTGTTTTAATTTTTAAAAATCTGTCATATTGTATCACAGTGAACACCCAGTCATCAGTCTGACGCCCAGACCAGTAACTTTGGATAACATAAGTGATTTCAAGCAGTGATTTGCAAGTACAGTGCAGCATTCTGCTTATTCCACAGGGTGGTGCTAAAGCCCAAACTAGGGCATTATTTTTTTTTAACAAAATGGACCAGTGTAGCCCAGCTGTTTCTATTTATCATTATGAAAATATGTTTATAGGAATTTGCTATCTAAAGAATTTGTTTAACATTATGAGTGTAGCTTAACTAAATTTAGTCACAACAACCAGAAAAGTAAGTTTCTGGTTGTTGTTTAGTAAGTATCCTACTACACTTGCATTGTGTTTAACGATTTACACCGTAATTATTTTAATATTTTTCTTTCAATTTTACAGAGCCCAGACTCCATCAAGAGTCCAATCTTCACTCCAACCACTGGCCGCCATGAGCATGGTCTCTTCAACCTGTACCATGCTATGGACGGTGCCTCACATCTGCATATTCTGGTGGTTAAAGAGTATGAGATGGCAGTCTATAAAAAGTACTGGCCCAACCACATCATGCTGGTTCTGCCCACTGGTTTCAACGGAGCAGGAATTGGTAGGTTATTGCTAAGTATTTCAGATTTTAAATGAATTAAATTTTATACAGGTAAATATCACAAACCTATCAGAAAAAAAACACAGCATACACCGTTTCAATAACAGATTATGGTTGGTCACAGGTGCCGCTCACTTCCTGATTAAAGAGCTTTCATATCACAACTTGGAGCTGGAGCGCAGTCGACGGTTGGAAGGAGGGGGTCCGGCGGGGGACGTCTGGCCTTTCATCATCCTGGCTGATGACTCCTGTGTTATGTTTAACACAGTGGATCTTGATGCACGCAGGTACATACCAACACTATATTTCATTTGAGAATGATGAAGGACAAAAAGGATGTTGCTTGCATTCGATGTAAGAAATACATGTTAATTAACACAGTGGTGATTTACCTGTTGTTTTAAGTGGCCCCACGGAGCACGCTGTGTCACTGAAGCAGGTCTTACAGCACATGGAGGCCTGCCCAGACCTGGCTCATTATGGGATGTGCGGGATCAGGAAGTGGAGCAGCCGAGGACTTACAGGTTTTTGTCTTTGTAAATACTATAGATATATAGAAACTAAATACAGAATATATAAATACAGAAATTAAAATGTAAAATTAAAGTATCGTAAATGTAGTAATGCCCCAGATGTGTCAAAAAGTTTACTTAAAGTTTTAAATTGATTTTCAAAGGTTTTTATTTTTTTTTATTTTTGCCTCTTTATGATTCAGAAACATTTACATTTATGTTACATTTTTAATTTGGCCGGCTTATGTGTAAAGTAATTGACTGGTGTGGTGTTGTTTGGTGCTTGTTTCACCAGCTAACAGACAGAGGGAGCCCTTCTCCAGAGGTCACCTTCATGACTTCCTCCTCCTGAATGTGGACCGCAGTCAGAACATACAGTACAACCAGAACCGCTTCACCTGTCATGATGTGGACTTCACCCTGAGGCTGCACAGCGCTGGGCTACTCGTCTGCAAGTTCAACAGCTTCAGTGTCATGAAGAAGCAAATTGCCATAGGAGGATACAGGACATTCATTATCAAGACCAAGGTACTGGAGATGTTGAAGAACACACAACCACATCTTACTAAGCCCCTTCTAACATCCATTGCTTTATATCATCATGTAACAAAAACATCAATGTAATTCATTTGTCCAGATGACAGATGTTCCCACTTCAGTGGGACCCTCACAGTACATCTGTGCCCCAGACAGCAAGCACCTTTTCTTGGCTACACCAGCTCAGCTCCTGTTGGAGAAGTACCTTCAACACACCAGTCAGAAACTGTTTCCACTCAGCACCAAGAACTACACACACCCTGTGTTGTCTGTGGACTGTTACCTCAACCTGGGACCTGAGGTACACAGTGCACACAGCCACAATCATACACACCTGCATGTTGGTTTGACTGAACCCTGATAAGGACATGATATTTAAAAACAAAACAAGACGGACACTGAATGATTGATAGTTTATTAACCTCAGAACTCATGTTCATGCACCCAAACACAGCGCAATATAGCCAAACTCTGGTCGCTCTCTGCAGGTGACGGTGTGTTTCATGAGCTCCAGACCTCACTCTGTGAACATCAGCACCACAGGGCTGCTGTTCAGCGGCCTTCTCCTCTGCTTCGCTGATTCCTTTGTGACTGCCGGGTTCCTCAAGAAGTTCAGCTTCCTCAAAGGTACAAGGACAGATCAAATGCATGTGGCAGAAAAATAACTGACAACAGGAACTTCAATAAGAGAAACAACTTGAACTGAAATGAAATGAAATTGTAGTTATGGTACTGTCCAAAGTGGCAGAATCATTTGGTTGCAGCTAACAATGCTAAAAATGCTAAAACGGAAGAATGAAGCTTCAAGGACAAGTACATATTATGTTGCATGTGCCTTTATTTTGAAAAAAAACAACAACTTTTTCCACATTACAGTTGTAATCTTTGTCCCTCTCCCTCCTGTAGGTGCGACTCTGTGTGTCATCAGCGCAGATCGTAGCTCGTTGCGACAGACGGTGGGCAGGCTGGAGCTGGAGGAGGAGTGGAGGTTCCGGCTGAGCGACGAATTCCAGACCGCCAACGCCAAAGAGGACCGGCCACTCTTCTTCCTGACTGGAAAACATATATGATTGGGATATGTGTATACAGTGAGTGACCATTTGGCGCGGTCAAGTTTTAAAAAGTTTTAATTGCCTAAGAGAAGCAATGTGCTGCTGTGGTTGTGGTTGAAGTTAGTCAGGTTATGAATGGACGCTATAGGAGGGCACATTTATGTTGTGAAAGTCACAACCTCTGAAAATGTGCTGTGGCAGGGGAAACGGCAGGAAAAAGGTCATTCATATTCTGTGAGTAAGCAAAAGAAGCATGCTGGTTTCTGCACCACTCCGGAAAACACCCTCATCTGATTGAACAGTAGTGTGGTGGTAAAGAATGAAAAGGAATTGTCTTGTCACTTCTTGACAGATACAGTGTCTTTGTGTGCGATGCATAAATGGAAACGGAACCATTTTATGTTTTGGAGAAACTCACTAGGCTGAGTAATTACAGGTATTGTTTTTGTATTTCTTCAAATTAAGATTGTATTTTAATGATTTAACTGTTAAAAGTTGCAATATCCCAGTTTTCTGCAAACCTCCCTGCAGGCATGAACAGCTTTTCAAGGGTTAGACACAATCATTTGTGTGCAATGGTAGCCAATTTATGGCAACAAACATTTTTCATAGTTGCTTGTTTTGCTTTTGTGTTTTACATGTGAAATATTCTGAACATACGTTGTCATATTTGTCTTATGTTAAAAAAAAGTACTTATTTTCCGTGTGTACAAGAAAGATAATTGTGGAGACATCTCTCTGCTTGGATGTTGAACTTATTTTATGCTTTGTTCTCCGCAGACTCATTGATTTTATTTGTACCTGTGCAGAAAAACAAACCCGCAGTGTACTGGTAACAGTTCACTATGTACAGTTTTTAATGCTTTTAATTGTAAAAAATGTACAAACATTTTAAATGTCTTTGTTATCTGTGTTTTGGAAACTGTCTTCACCGCACAAGAAGAACAATGCTCATTGGCTGGCAAAACGGTGCGTTTACAATTCTTTGACATCAGTGAAAGCGATCAGTCGCTGGTGGAAACATTGTGGCTGTGAAGATCTAAACATGTTGAAGAGTAAAGTCAGGTCATCGAGGGCCAAACAGAGGAACTATCTGATAATTTTTCTGAACCAAACGGATATTAAGACTCATGCTTGTATCTTCATGTAAAAAAAATCAGAGGTGTTGAGATCGATTAATTTGTAGAGTTGGATGCATCTAATCCATTGTGTGTGTGTGTGTGTGTGTGTGTGTGTGTGTGTGTGTGTGTGTGTGTGTGTGTGTGTGTGTGTGTGTGTGTAAATACAGGAAGCACAATGAATGACCATAGGTGACCTCCTGAGTTGTCTTGTGATTGGTTATTACATAACGGGAAGCATTGTGATTGGCTGTTAAACAAAGATGTCCTGGGAGACTGAGCAAATCTGTGTAAATTTGGCCAAGTGTGTGTGTGTGTGTGTGTGTGTGTGTGTGTGTGAGAGAGAGAGAGAGAGAGTCATATGGACACCTGAACCAGCAACATTGGACCCTCTCAGATTTCCTCCAAGTACTCCATTCCCAGAACACACGTGTTGATAAATTTAGTCTAAAACACAAACAAACAAACAACACCTACTTACTCAACACAGTGTAAGACTCACAGGACTCACCCACAACCACCAGAACAGTTTTTGCACCAAGACGACTGAACAGCTTCGTTTTAACAGGATTTCTCTCTGGACCACTCATAAGGATTGATTCAGATACCCTCACATGCACTAAGACTGTAAACAACATACATCACTATAGAGTTTTTACAGCAGCTCAAGACTGTGAGTCATATGGAGTCATGACCCATTCCGAAGAACAGAACCAAGACTTCAGCAGCCACAGTGACGACGACAGCCCCAATGGAACCTGGTCCTTGGTAACTATTATCTGTACTGTGTAAAAGCATGGAAACGGGGAGTAGTATAAGTAAATGTGTCATTGTGCTGAGCTTTGTATTGAAATGTGTCTGATAAAGTTTGCTGAAATAAGAATCAAAAGGAAGTGAGTCTGGGTTGGTTCATGATGGTTGGAAATTTCTTCCTATATTCACAAATCCCAATTCACCTCTCATGGCACAACAATCTTTACAGGGAGCAACACCCTCTGTCCTACTTTCTTGACAAGGGTGAAGAAAACCTCCCCAAAAAACAAAGTTTCAAATTGTGAATAAATGTGTTCTCTCTGTGTAAAGAGCTGGTAAATGGTGCAAAAAAAAAAATGCAATCTGTGCAGTGCGCCTTGTTGCAGTTTGTGCAAATAGCCACACACGTGACACCAAGTCCACATGAGTACTCATTAAGGCATATTACACCACAGTAAGTGACGGTATTACATAATGGTCCCACCATGCTGGGAGCCTGTGAGTGGAACCCAAAATAATCAGATCTTTCTAAAGCCATAGATCATGTCTGCTGGGACTATACATTGGGGGCGGAGTCAGTTGTGGTGTGTGGCTCTACCTTCTTTCTGGTTGGCTCATGGAGCCCATCCCCCTGTCTCCATGGTGATGTAATGTACTCAGTCTTGACCTCTGAGCATTCCTGTGAGAGCGCAGTCTGCCTCCTTTTCAGAGAACCAGAATCTTCCTTCCTCTTTTTTCCCCTCTCTACCTCTCACGTGTCTGACATGAAGTAACCCTGCAGCAGGAGAGGGGGTATCAGCCAGCACCGACCCACCCACATACACACACACAGAGTAAACAGAGCCAGTCATACATGCTCATACATGCTCACACAGTTACACACACGGTTCATGCATGCAGAGAGCAAACATTAACCTACGCACATAAACAATCAGAGCATGTGGCCACACATGTGCTGACAAGAATGGAGAATCTGCTTCAGTGTGTACAATGTCAATATCTTCATGCTTAATCATAGACTTCCGTTGGATTCACAGACACACAACGAATGTGATTTCATCAAAATATTTTCAGTGCAGTACCACTAAATATGTGTTTTGATTGTAAGCCACAGAAAATGCATCATGCAAACTGCAGCAAACAAAACCCGTCTCACTGCTCATAACCTTCTCCTCTGTCACATGTTCACAATTTCCTGTCAATGTCATACATCCACATTCACACACATATTATGCTGCATGCTGCAAATTTCCTCTCAGGCCATATCTGCCATACACATACTATCTGTCTGACTCCCTCCTCTGCCCCCCCCCACACACACACACACACACACACACCCCACCCCCTTCCGACCCTCCTCTGCTCTCTAGTTGGCTACTTGTTGCTCCCTGATGAATAACTCAGTTCTTAGAAAACCTAACACGTGCTTTGTCACATGTTCACAATTTCCTGTCACTGTCATACATCCACATTCACACACATATTATGCTGAATGCTGCAAATTTCCTCTCAGGCCATATCTGCCATACACATACTATCTGTCTGACTCCCTCCTCTGCCCCCCCCCACACACACACACACACACACACACCCCACCCCCTTCCGACCCTCCTCTGCTCTCTAGTTGGCTACTTGTTGCTCCCTGATGAATAACTCAGTTCTTAGAAAACCTAACACGTGCTTCCTTGTTCCCGCTCTGGCTGCCTGGTGTTGATAATGGTTGTGTGTGTGTGCGAGTGTGTGTGTGTGTGTCCATTGATGTCAATGATGAAGTCACATGTTTACGTTCGATGAAGTAAGGCAGTGCAAGTATGTGTGTGTATATTGACAGTGCAGATATTGATCCAGAGTCATGAACTGTATTGCACATTGTAATTGGGGTTTCATGCACACACACACGCACACTTTTCTTTGTGTGTGTGTGTGTGTGTGTGTGTGTGTGTGTGTGTGTGTGTGTGTGTGTGTCTTTTGGGCAGGAGCAGTAGGGTGTATGTGTAACTTAGTCTGGTTCTTAGAATTACTGAATAAAAACAGAAAGCCATGGGACCCTTGTCTGGGGAACCACCTTATATAACCTCACTATAATCTGATTACAGAGGTCAGGAACAACAATAATGACACACACCCACACACACACACACACAGATAGAGAGTTTGATGTAAAAAAAAAAAAAAACTTGGTTCAACCAGCTTGCTTGGCACTTTGCAGAGCAACATGCTTATTATTGTTTTGATTTCATTCACTAGCCTGTGAAAGTTGTGTGTTGGTCTGAACTCAGTGCGTCAGGACTGATGGATTAACGCTGGGCAACTGAGACTCAGTCACACAGCAATGCAGATTCCTTCAA